>VZTL01024466.1:75315-94032 GCA_013400535.1 Scopus umbretta | reverse complement strand
AATTCTATGATTCTATAAATAAGTGTGCTAGCAAATCAAAATGTCCTTGCGTTTAGAAATGGACTGTAGGGAACACAGCAGTTGCAGGCATTATTGCAAACAACATGTAATCATTTAAAAGCAAGAGGCGGGGTTTTGATGTAATTCATTTGTTCTCAGTTTGCTAACCTGAAATCAAATTGATCCTAAGTAAACTGTCTAATGTATGGACTCTAGAGAGTGGTGCAGTATTGCTTATTTTGACAAGGACTTTGGCGTTACAAGAAGTTCTTAATATTTAGCATTTAAGGACCCTCTAGAATTTGTAAATGAACATAAATTGCTCTCTAAAAATATCAAACCCTTGCTTACCTTGGACTAGACACAAAAGTCCTATCTACAGTGTTTCCCACTAGTATGTGTGCACTAGGAAAGTCTTCTCATTTTGTGGCTGTAGGGTGAAAGTCACCTGAACTTTCTTTTAATTAAAGAAGAAGTTTGAAGTTATGAATACGAATAAATTTTTCAGTCCATCCTGTTCCAAGTGAAGTCTGAGGGACACCTGTTTCTCCATTCCCTGGAACTGGATCAGACTCTCAGGGGTTTGTACTCCATACCTTGCCTGTGGACCTCCTTATGTGGGTACCAAAGGGCCACTTCCACTAGCAGCAGAGTTTAATTTTGGTTTACCAGGATTAGTCTTGGCATTGTGGGATAGCACAGTACAAGAAATGAGATCAGTCATGTACTAGAAAAGATTTCATGCTTTGCTTTGTGGCCTGTCTACAGATATCTGGCTTTCTGACATTGCTCATAGTTTGGCCTGGCCTGAGAAGACAGGTAGCTGTGGTAGTGACCTCTTTTGCATGGGCTAGAGAATGGCACTTCCACTTTGATTTTTGTAATTACTTACTTTATTTGGTATTAAATCCAAACCATACAGCACATGCCAATGGAACATACCAGGAAGCAAGCGTACAGCATTCATTAGCATGAGACAGTGGAGCCCCCGTTAAAAACACAAAGAAGCTGCATCAGAATAAAAACGAAAGGTTCACCTTTTGGAATTTTGGAACACCAAAATTCTGCTGCAGAGCAGCCAGGCAGGTGAGGTGTAGCATTCAGGGGATCTGGTTAGGGGGCTCCCATCTCTTGTATGCGTTGAGAGATTGGAGGGGAGTGGGTGCAGGGGGTGGACTACATAGGTGAGTTTTGTAGTGAAACTCTAAGACTTTAGAGTAGTTGCCACATGGGATTTATTTTTTATAAATGCTGCAAGCAATTCCCATCTATTACCACAGAAGATGCTAATGACATCAGAGCTGCAGGTTGTGGAGAGGTCACCTGGGAGTGCTGGACTCCACAGCCAGTTCCCTTGCTCAAAATGGGCCTGGGATTGTGGTAAGCAATGACAGTGACAGTGGCACTTGGTGGTGGTTTTATCAATAGATGGCTCCACTGGCTTAAATCTTTAGGCTGCAGGCAAAGGTAGAAAGGCAGCACTTTTAGCGTGTAGCATCTTTGCTCTAGTAAGGTTCTAGGCTTTCCTACAGAAAACATACTTAATTAGGTACTTCATCCAAATGAGCAGAAAGCACAATAAAGAATGCACAGGAATAAAGAAAAGTAGCAGCCATATCCCATTGACTTGTAGTGACTGTGACAGAACCTGCAGAAATTCACATCACCGTCTGAAGGGTGGGTTTTGTGGCAAAGAGAAAGCTCAACTCTGTGTTATAGATCAACATAAACCTGTAACTCTTCCTGCCACCTTTCTGGAGAGGCACAGCCAACTGCTCACACCATTTGCATCCAGCCCAACATGTTATGCCAAATGCCAGTCAATGGTAAAGTTAAGTGATACTGTTGAACAACTACAAGGAGCCCATTGTCCCCTTGGCCACTTCCCCTTCAGCAACTGAGCAGGCTCTTAAATGTCTAGGAGTCATTAGCAAAGAAAACCCAGGCGGGAGGGCTTTGCAGCAGGTGGTGCCACCTGTGGTTGCCTAATCCTATCCCAAGCAGACAGCCATCACCCAGTTGTAGAGGCGGTCAGGCACTGCGTGATGGTGAGTCAGAGCGATGAATGAAGCAAGTTGGAGCCCTGGCTCAAAGCAGAGAGTTTACACACTGGAGTTGTGCCTCTCTGACAGTTGTATTAATGTCAGGGTAAAACAGATGCGAAGATCCCATTCTGTTAGTTCTTCTCTTTTGGGGAAATACAGTTGAGATGTTTGCTGGCAGGCTGGTTAGCTAGCAAGTAGCTGAAGTTTGTTTGTATGGATGTGATATACACAGCTGTGCGTGCTGCCTACTGAGTGATCTGCAGTGAGGACTCCATGCCAGCTTCCATTCATAGACTGGGCTTGGGAGGAGGCTTCCTTCAAGTTCATACCGCAAACTATCTAGCAAACAGTGGCACTGGACACAAATACTTTAAAGAGGATGCACTTTTTAGCAGCGTTATCTCTGTGTGTGTATCCAGTTCAAACTAACTCTCTAATAGCTTTCTTTATTGTGACCTGACCACTGAAAAATATGTAGTAGGGCCCAGTTGCCAAATAGTTTGAGCAGCACTACACTCTTTTCAGTGAGTCATACAATTAGAATTGATGGAAAAGGTGTTCTTATTTAGTAGCTGGTAAGGACTGGTAGGAGTCTGGACATCAGCATCTTAAGTAATGAGGCTCTAAAAGGGGGGTACAGGTTCTTCTGGTAGTGGTAGGTACATTTATTCATTAAGGCCAAAATAGGAAAAGGTGTAGTTTTAAATATCTGGCAATAACTTCATCTAGACATTTGAAGAGCACAGTAAAAGAGTCCCTCTGGAAGGAATTGAACATTGGAGTCCCCGTACTGGATATTAGCATTGTCCCTGTCGTTCAACAGTATCCAGCGCAGGGAGGTCTGTGTATAACTTCTGAAGGCTCAACAAAAGATAACCGAGAAAAGCAAGCTATTCTCATGACTTCACTGTGCAGGAGCCTCCACTTCCACTGAGAAAAATTTAGATAAGCTTGGAAACCACTACTCTCATCCAGGAGAAAACAGAAGACTTTAGATGGGTGAGAAAGAGCTGTTCCATCCTGCCAAGTTTTTTCAAGCTTCCACAAATTTCCCTCATTCATGTTGAGTTGAAAGTGAGACCTTTTGAAATGTTGCATGTCAAAAAAGAAAGCCAGACCCCAGAATAATCAACAGGTCTGAAATTAAGGCTGTCAGCTGGGACGTGGGAGGCCCAATTCAGCTCCCCATGTTCCCACCCCACTGGGGAGTCAAGGTTCCCCAGTAGCTCTTGGCTGGCAACCTAGGGGGGAGCTTGGTTTTTCAAAGCAATGAATGCTCCCTCAGAGCTGGCCTCTAGGTTCCCAGCTCCTCTGCAAACTGCCAAAAAGCTTGGGATTTCAGGGCATCTGGCTCTGCCAATGGAGCTGCAAGGAGATGGTAGCCTTTGCACCCAATTGTCTTTAAGAAACGTGGTTATAAATGAAGTCGGCTTTTAGATCTGAATCCATCTCTGATTCCTGGCATAGAAAAGAGCATACTGTATCAAAAAGAAAAGTCAGCAAAATGTTCTGATTACCTGGAAAACAATTTCTGTCTTTAAGACACAGCAGTTTTGAAAGGATTCAGTGGCTTTATTGCTTGCCTTTCACTTTATGGTAGAAAATAGTGATGGGATCCAAATGAGTACAGGGGAATTAGTAGAGCCTAAATTTATGTGGCAGTGAGAAAAGAAAAGAAAAAAATCATGCAGCTCATTTGTTTAGTGGGATTTCAGTGAGGAAAGTGAACATATAAATCAGATGTGTGCATTTTACTCCGTACTAGGACATGCACCTGCAAGATGTGTTCTCAGGGATGCAGATGTCACGGATGGGGGTATGGTATATTATTTCCCAATGGTTTGGTGCATCTTCACATTCAAGGCCACCACCTACACCTTTTGATTTCATTGTGAATGAAAGTGCAGGCATTCACCAGGGCCATGTAGGCTCAGAAGAAGGATAGAGGAAATTCTTTGATATTCAAAGTATTCAAGAATAAATAAAATAGATTTTGCTAAATTAAAAATGACTTATGAATAGAAGTTATAATAGTTATCTTCTCTGGAGGCCTGTGGTAGTAGTAAAACCGGTATCACAAAAGAATAAAAATTTAAAAGCGCCAACTTGCTCCTCCAAGATGTTACAAGGTTGAAAGGGACCGTTAACAGGGACTGCAAGCACAGACGGTGTTGCCAAGCGTCATAATGAAACCAGCAAATACAGTAATCAAGGCGAGTATTTGCTTAACAAATGATCATGCAAAGTGGTTTGCTTTATTTGGAATTTCATTCCTTGCTAATTCTCCCCCCACTGCCTTGCCTGTTTTCTGAGCACCACAAGTCAATTCAGGCTGAGTGCAAGCAGAGGTGACTGTTGGCTTGGGTAGGTTGTCCTGCTGTTAACCCTCGCTTGAGTTTGGAAGGCTGGTCCAGGCCATCCACCAGTGTAAGCCATGGCAGTGCCACAGGATAGGAAACCTCCAGACAGCTCTGGCATGGCTGCTTTCCATTTTCTTCCCTCTTACTTGTCAAGGCATCAAAGCTGAAGCCTTGGCTACTCCAGAGCCTTCCAATTTTAAGACATCAGCTTTTGGACACTTAGTCCACCCTTCCGAGACCATGACCAACATCCCCTGGCATAGGTTGGCTAGTCACTGCTCCTTCTCCTCGGCCGGGCAGAAGTCTCAGGGAGCTAGGCACCCATCATCAAATTCAAGGAAAGTACATCCCATCTTCCCCTATTCCATGTACTGTCAGCGAGTCCAGGCTTAATTTAGTCCTAATCCATCCCAGCCGCACATATGGCTAGGAGGGCTTTTAGATTTCAATGTCCGGGTTTTAATGTTGCTGCATGACTTTCCCATTAAGGAGTCGGGGAGAAAGTCCAGCTCATCTGCTGGGAGGGTTCGGCCCTTTGCTGGCCACTCCCCAGCAGAGCGGGGCATGCCGTGGCTTGCCTTCTTTGGAAACCCCAGCCATCCTCAGGCGCATGGGGTGAAATAAGGACAGTTTGCTTTATCTTTAAATTTCCTTGTTTTCTTGGGCACCAGCCAGACCCTTTGTTTTTTGAATATAGTTGTTTGTGGTTTAATTTCCTTTGGGTTTATTTTTTTTAGTATTATTATACCAGCAAAAACTCAGCTTCTCACTGGAATTGTATAAGAAGAGGGACAAGATGGAGTGCAAAAGGTCAATGAAACTAAGTGGTTTTCCCATGAGATCTTGCAAGGTTGTGCAGCAGATCTCATGCAGCACCTCGGAACTTACTGTGTGCCACCACTACAGGACAACCTGTCCTTAATGGCATTGGTGGTCTAACTTGTACAAGCAAGAGCCAGAGGAAACAGGCTGTCATGGGGCCTTCATCTCCGTGTTCTGCCAGACTTTGTTGAGGGCCCAGAACAGGGCATCATCCTGACGACTTCCTGAGCTGCAGCCCTTGGACATGTCTAGGTGTGTCAATCCTTGCTTCTGGTATTCTGTAAAATCATTGATGGTGAGATCTTTCCTTGGAAAAGACCTCACAAACAGGCTACCAGAAACAAATCATGGGAACATCTGATTAGCAACTCAGGCTGCCTTTTCCTAGGCAGCAACAGAGGAAGCCTTGGCCACTTTGTCCCGTCCTTGCACCATGTTCTGCACTGTGCCAGCACAGCTGTTCATGGGACGGTGCAATGAACCAGGTCAGGGAACTGATCCTGCTGAAAAAAAAATTTTTATTTTCTGAATTCTCTGTCACTGAATCATTTTCCTCCACCAGTTTCCTCTGTAGCCACACAGACAGCTACACAGGCCCACAGCGTGGCAAGCAGAAATAAGTGCCCACAGGTGCAGGAATGGGGGAAAAGAGCTGCTGAAGTTGGCCTATGAAGTTTGCGTGCTGAATGCTAGCTTCTGCCTTGGAAAGGATCTGATTTTAAATTGCACCCAGCAGCACACCTAAGTAGCAGTCAAGGTCATTATCAATTACACAAGAAAATCATCATGAAATAACCATTTGCACATGCAAATTTATCAGAAATGCATATCAGTGGTGTAACTGTACAAGTGAGTTGTGTGCTTTTGAGCACAGCTCGTTTTGAAAAAGATTCAAGTGTGAGATGCAAAAGTCAACTCTGATTATCTCAAGGGAAACCAAACATAAGGACAAAAAAAAAAAAATTCGCTGACAAACAAACCTCATTATAGCATTCCTCTCAGTCATTCTTTTAGTGTTTTACAAACTGATGGCCCTGCACTGAAGGCCTAGAGAAGGCAAAACTCCCATGGATCTCAAAGAGAAGTGTTATAGAAGTTCGGTTTACAAAAGCAGTGCCAGAACAATATGAAAATCACTTTTCCCACCACTGAAATGCAGCCACCTCTAGCATGGGACCTGCCAGATTTTTAACAGCTCACAACTTGGGCCAGAGAAGACATTTCCATTACACAGCTGAGATTACTGTGCAAATAAGACATTATTAGACAAAGAAGGAACACTGTGCGCTCTGCATCGGTGCAGATGTGAAATAGAGAGGGGGACCAAATCCTTCAGCTACAGTAGTGGAAGCTCCTCCAGTGACACTGGGTTGCCAACCATCACAATTATATTGCCAACAGACTTAATTGCAAGTCTCAAGGTACTTGGTGGACTGGGGCTGGGATTGGTGGGGGGGCTAGGGCACGAGCTCCTGGGGGGAAGCAGTTGTGCAAGAATCTCAGCTTTCTTTCCAAATAAGAAGGGCCTTCCTTGTCCATATGATTGCAGAGAAAAGTCTAAAAGCTCTACAGCTCGAGCGCTTCAAAACCAGAAGGGGCTTTTTGGTCATGTTCCTGAAAATCAAGCAAAAAAATAAAACTAAAACACCTCTGGGTTTCAGAGACCTTAATGAAAATCTGTTAACTGTCCAGTTGCAAGCTGACTAGTGCAGTTTCAGTGACTGTAAACTGTTTATTCATTCCCAATACAGAGTTTTCATTGTCTCCCCTGCAATGGGTGACGGCTGAGCTCGCCCACCGTCTTCATACAACCCCCCTCCTGTATAATGGCAAATTCCCATCACCCTGGCGTTTGGGCTCAAAAAGGTTTGCAGGTTTGTTCTCCATGCCGAACCAAGGCATTGCCACTATGCAACCCCTTTCCCATAGCCCCGCTCTTTCTAGGAAGGAAGCCAAGTTACATTTAGAGGTGTTAAGATTTGAATCCTAGGGGGAAACTTGAGAGCAGATAAGGGGGCCAGCCTTTGTGGATGGACAGCATCCGGACAAAAAAAAATTGCCAGGTGTTGCTGAGAAAGAAAAAGCCTCAGTTTGGCAAGCCTCTCTGTCCTCTGGGTGTCTGTGCCTCTTGTTAAATAAAGCTGTATTTCTGCACCCAGGGCAATAAGTTACCTTTGCCTTTAGTATCAAATGGTTTCTGTGTCGGAGATGGGTCTGTATCTCTGAGCTCTGAGTGTCCCACGGTTCTCCAGGAGACACGTTCCCATTGCCACCCTCCTGCTGACAAGGACTGGCCCTCCAAACCCAGGATGCCTACATCTTACTGGGCCAGTGGGGCTGCCAGGCAGTGACACAACGCCCCCCCTGCTCACCAGCGGCTGATCCCTGCTCGCTCAGTCTTTGCCATCCCCTCCCTGAAGGTGGGAGCAGAGAATTTCCAGTTCCAGTGAAATAACACCAAGTCCCCCTGCTAAGATTTCACTGGCAAATAACACCCATCCTCCTTTTCTCCCTTCTTTGCTCTTCCGCTTCTCCTCTCCTCTTCCTCCTCCTCTTTCCTCCTCAACTATCAGGTGCTGCTGCTCTTTTTACCGGAACGCAGCAAAGGAGTCAAACGCCTGTGAGTTTCAGCAGGCAGCATATCACAAATCATCTATCCCAAGAGACAAATCTCCACCGGACTCATCCAGCGACCAGGCGTTTTCTCAGTCCACCCATGTGTATATATGTGGTGACGTGCATATCCTGAAAACTGCCTGCAAATAGGCAGATGCCCGTTAGGAGCCTAACCCTCAGTGCCGTTATTCCAATCGGCTAGTACAGAAACCTGATGAATCTGCATGTTCCTTACTGGAGCAACTTAAACTGCCTGCGAACCCACCAGCTGCTGAGAGTGCTTTTCAGTGGAAAAACGCACGCTTTCGAAGTCTCCCAGCCCAGATCCCTAGAAAATCCCCTGGCCACTGGGAGAGTTGCTCAGAGCGCTGCAAAGTCATCCCCTTGCAGGAAATATGCTTTCTTCTTGCTGGGGGAGGGGAAAGGGGAAGTGTGTGCTGTGGTCAGGATTAACCCTGCCCGCTCTGCCCCGGGCGCTGCTGGATGGCGGGGTTGGCCGGTCCCCTGGGCTGTGCATGCACGATGAATCTCAGAACCGCTTGGGTTGCCCTCCCCTCCTGCTCCCCACAACCCTCTCCCCGCTGCTGCGGTGCAGCAGCAGGATGGATAATCCCAGTCTCGGAAATGCTCCATTTTCAGGAAACGGGACGGTGTTTTCCCCAAGCGATGCTGCGTCCGCGCCTCTCCGTCCCAGCCAGCACACTCATGGCAGGGCACGGTTGCTCGCCTGTTGCTAGTGATTTGCTTTTAACCGAACCTGCCAAGTATAACACAGACGCTGCCCTGAGGTAGATGCAATACCCGCACCATTTCCTTGCCTTGCAGTTTGGAAGAGGAAAGGCGTATTCGGAGAAGCCCAGATACTGCAGACCAAGATGGACAGAGGCTGCCTGCAGTTGCTCGGTTTCTGTGCTTGTGGTCTCCAAGCGCAAATAGAAAGCAGGGGATCGCTCTGGGGCAAAAAGCACACGGCAGCATAGCGCATATGACTTTGCAGTGTTGTTAGCACAGGCAAATTCACCTCCACAGTCGACAGTATCTTCCTCTGCCGTCAGGCTCGCTGATGGGGTAAATAGCTGGGACCGAGCCTCTTCTCCCAGTGTTTGCTTCCCCACACCTCCCAGGTTTCTTTGTTTTAAACCAAAGATTCAGATGAGTCAAAGTTAATATTTGCCCAGCACTTCCACTATATGAAGTGCCCATATAAAGCACGTAAGTTAGATAATTAAAAGGTGGCGTGCTCTTGCCTTGTTTGAACACCATATAACTTCTCACTAGGAAGGTGGGAGAAGAAAGGTGCCAGCTGGGGATATTTCTTGATTTCTTAGGGATTTCTCCGGACTCGCTGACATTTTTAACCTCTTTTTCACAAGCTATATATTTATTTCATCCCTTCACATTCTTTCTACCTTTTTCCTTCTACACTATCCCTTAAATATACCAGTAAACACTAGGTCAGTTGCAAAGCTATTGGGAAAGGTGGAAAGTAGATGACTGACTTGTTAATTGTCTCCATGGGGTTTAGCTGTACCCTGTGGAAAACTGTTGCTTTTGCTTAGAAAGCTGGCGAGCAGAGACCTGATTTCAGGTTTTCAGAGACGTTCAATTTCCTTTGGGAGGAAATAGCCAGTAGGAAACCAGGAGAGATGAGTCCTTGCTTGAATTTAATTATCGAGGAAACCATATTCCATCACTGGCATTCAGGAGGCTGTTTGTTTTTTTCTCATCTCCGCAATACTAAGCCGTGCTTTGTGGGCAGCCTCCCTGCATTGGATTTGTTTTCTTTTGGCAGTCCCGATTCTGCTGGCTGACTAGGGAGCCTGGGCCCCTTTATTTGTACTAAAATGGCAGAGGGGGGAAAGGGAGGGGAGGGAATTTGCATCAATGGTAAATCACGATAAAACCTCCCTGATACTGCTTGCTATTCTTGCCTTACGCGCATTGTCCTGCAAAACCTCATAAGAGAAGGGGGGGAACCAAACCCCAAGAAGCCACCAGGCTCTAGAAAGCCCTGAGCAGACCGGGCTTTGCAAAGCTGCCGTCCCTGAGCCCTGCCTGCTCCTGCAGGTAGCTGCTGGCGATTTTAGCTGAATCTAGGAGATGGCCAGGCAGCTCGGAGGAGCTGGCAGAGCTGCGTGCACTGAACACCCCCCAGCATTTTTGTTACAGGACTCAGTTGTTTCAGTCTTAACTCCAAACCCATTCACTGGATCTCAGTGCCCAGCAGAATCAGCCCTATCTTTAAAAAAGCAATGTGTTTTTGCCACCATTTCATGGTCAGCATATACAGAGAAAAAAAGGGAAATCCTGCCGTGGGGTAAAATGCAAAGAGAGGCTATTACCATAACATGTAGTAACGAGTTTTTGGGGGGTTTTGATTTTTGTTTTGAACATTGAAGAAACAGACTGAGCAAGCTGTTTACCACATGAAACAAAGCCGGACCAGGATATTTTCAGGCCACTAAACTTGGATTTCAGACAGCCAACTTGGATTGACATACTGGATGAGCTACAGCCGATTGGCATGGAGAAGTGAGCAAAATATGCATCTGTCCTGGTGCCAACTTAGACTAGGCTGCCGTTTTGTTTGGTGTCTAGAGAGCTGGTTTTCGTAATTAAACCAGCCTTCAAACCCTTTTTAAATAAAGCTGAAGAAAAGAGGAACTGAAAGGGATTCCTCTCGAGCGTATGCACACTGCTCTAGCAACTCTTGCGCCGTTTTCTGTGCAGTCCCTGAAAATGTTTCCTTTTTTTTTTTTTTCTTTTTTTAATACTTCCCTAGTAATACACACACACACAAACCCCAGCGTGCACTGACGTGCAACACCACCATGGGTCGGGGCCAGAGAAGAGCCGTCCCGCTGGGCTGCACTGGGGAGAGGCATCCATCTGCTCTTCCCAGGGGAGTGTCATCCCCAAAATTGCTAGGGCTCCCCCGAATTGTTTAGCAGCAGCAGCAGGTCGCTGTACCTGCACACAAAACCACTGCCAGCGCTGCAGCCAAACCGTCTGAATGGAGTAAGAAACGCTCTGTTCTGTTCCAGGAACAGGCTGGGGGGAGTGTGTGCTAGTTTGGGGGTTTTTCCCTTAGTTTTGCATTTCCCCCCGCCCCCGGCATCAGAGCCTGCAGCGACTTTGATTATACTCGCTTGGTGGAGTACGAATTGAATCCTAAACATTATTCGTGTTACGGATAACGCAGGTCAGGGGTGGGGAGGATTAAGCCGCATTCAAAATTTTGTTGGGCAAATAAAACTGTCATTTTAAATCGTGAAGAAAAATGTAGCCAGTCGCATTGTTAAAACAGTCAATGAGAAAACAATATATATAGGTTCCATAAGCGTTAAAAGCATGAGTGGAAAGGCAGGGCAAGTAAACCACCAAGGTGGGTGGGAGGCTGGACAGAGCCCCAGTAGTCACCCCGAGGTGTCCAGGGACCCCTCTCCTACCTTGTTTAAGATGTGGCAAACAGCCAAGAGGTTTTGCATGTTTAAAAAGTGCGTAAATCTAGCGTAATTGCACACTTTGTCATGCCGTGTTGTTGGTTTAAGTCACAGATGCTTGGGATTCAGGCTTTTATTTGCTGCTGTTGCTGAGCTGATTTTTAAAAATGGCAATTATGAATGGGACAGCAGAGCGGGGAGGGATCCCTTATTTTACCAAATTTCTATGAATTTTCTTCCTTTTTATTAAAAACTTGAAACTTACTTTTTAATTCCTTAGAAATTTCTTTTTTTGAAATAAACACACTGTCAGTAAAAGGCTTTAAAAATTCAGAGGCTGGATATTTAGGGTGTTAACTGCACTTTGTTTTTAAAGGGAGGTAGAAAATTCTGAATACCTTTTACATCAGTAAAAACAAGTCAGTAAGCAGTATAATTCAGTCAAAACCATTTACAGAAAAATTTTTCAACCCTTCTATTCTTTTAGTATTGCATATCCAGAGCTGGGTAATTCACCATTTCAAATGACTAGGATACATGAAAAAAATTGTGCATCACAATAAAAATCTCATTAAGCCCCTTGCAAAGATATTATTTGCATAGGAAACGGTTTTGTAAAAATCACTGCCTGAATTTCTCCATGGTGTTGATTTCCCAGGAATTCAGTCACAAGGAATGCAGGTTGACTCACCAAGTATGAAATACTGTTAAAATCAGTTTTGAGGGTCAGCACGCACAGCAATCTGCAAAACTACAGGCTTTGCTCTGGAAGCTTGGATTTGCTTCATGCCATTTCACAGAAGTCTCTGCCATGCCTAACAGCAGTGACCACTGTGAACGGGCTTTCACACCAAGCAGCCTAACTTCCCAGCAAATCATCCGCCTTTACCTTACTCTCGTAAGGGCGGACATTTGAAAAGGGCTTGCCGCCTTGCTTTCATAAATTTTGCACTGCCGCTTTCTCAGTACACTGTAATTTTCCTGCTGGCATGTTTCCACCTTGGGATTTTTTTTCACTCCCTACTCACACAGATCTCCTGCCAAACTCCGGCTCCTATCTCAACAGCCTGGGCTTCCTACCGCTGCAGCAAAATGGCAGCACTCTTTGTGACAGATGACAGAAACATTTGCATTTAGGAGGATGACGAGGCAGCTATGGCAGAGGAGCTTTGCAAAAATAATAACTCATCCAATTTTTGGCAACACTTCCAGTAAGCATTGCCCATTGTAAGAGCTGAGCTCTTCTGAAATATCCACTCTTCTGAAGTGAGATGGGCTGCAGCCTCACTAAGGACATAGTTTCTACAGGATCATGACCTTTAAGTGACAGGTTTTGAATGTTGGGACCACCCGTATTTTGTCTGGGACATATTTAGGGCACGTTGTGCCGGGTGGTGGCTCAGAAGCTCAGCATGCACAGAGCAGTCGTGGTGACAGGTCCTTCTCGGTGGCCAGGCCAGCTGTGCTGGGAGCAGCCTTCATGTGGGCTTGCCCTGTGCAGCAGCACTGGGGCTTGCTCTTGCTCAGCTACAGCAGTGCAGAAGTCCAAACAGCCATCTAGCATCAGCACTTCCATCTGAGGAGAGATGAGGACCAGGACGAGAGTCTCTGCGGAACAGACAGGAGGGCAATGGGCACCCTGCAGCGGCAATGAGTTTGCTGCAGAATTAGCCCGGGTGTTATGGCTACTCCAGAAGCTCTGCAAAGTCGTGTGCAAGCATCAGCCTCCATATGGTGTTTCATTAACATCTGTGTATTGCCAAGACAGCATTTGTTTTGCACTGCTGGGAACAGAGGTGCTCCCCTGATGACTTGTGGGAGGGTCAGAGGGAAGTGGAGGAAGTGTGAGAGGTAGCAGGAGGGACCTGCAGCCTTTCTGGCTGGGGGATTATCGGCATTCAAGTGACTGCTTTGGTCGTCTCAGAGAAGCAGACACACTGGTAGCCTGTGTGAATGGCAAATATGGACCATAAATTGTCCCAGCTTGGATGGCAAGGCTGTGCGTGAAGAGGGAAGTGGCCTTAGAGCACCATCTGAGTTAAATCCTAAGCTGACATCAAGGAAGATTTGCCAAAATACCTGTGCTTGTCCTCCCAGAGACACTGTGTGGCTCACAGGCAGGCGCACTCTTCAGCAGAGAGCCCTCTCGAGCCCTCCTGCACAGCCCTGGCCATGGCTGATGGTTTCCCAGCCACAGCTCGACCTCATGACTGTCTAGAAGATCTGAAGCATTTGCAGCTGACCTTCCAAATGAAGGTTTAATTTAGAGCCAGAAAACTCCTTCCTGCTTTTGGCTTTTCTTTGAATCCCCACTCAGTTTGAAACCCCAGCTCCCAGCCCAGCACACGTGATGGCTACGAGCAAGCCCGTGGGGCATTTGCATTTGTCCCTCACTGCTGGTGACTCAGCATGGGGAGCAGAGCAGAGCTGCTCCCCTGCAGCTGTCCCTTGGCCACTGCCACTCAATCAGCCCTTTGTCATTGGCTTGGGGACAGCAGAGCGAGCAGGGCAGGAGATAGGAACAGAGAGAAGAAAAGAGAGAGAGAGAACCAACTTATGCAGTCATCGGTGCCACCTGAAAGCTGGCTTCCTTAGGTCTGCACTTTCCAGAACTGCTGCTGCCATAAGCTCTGATTAGCTCCACTGATACGGCCATAAAAACGGTTTCATCATTATTTTCCTCGTCAACTTGGCAGAAGCTAAATCAACGAAAGCACTGCATTTTTGGTAAATCATGCATTTCCACTCTGAGTGTTTACTAGGACAGCTAGAAATTTAGATTCATCCAGTGGCACAGTTAATGTTGTGGAAGCTTCCGTCATACAGATATATAGAGTAGGGTGCTTTTTTTCTGCATTTGTGTATGGCACAAGAAGACCATGTCCCACGACTTCAGCTCCTCTGCTTTACAGTGTTACAAATGAGAGCTCATAAGGCTGGCTCCTGGATCCCTTCACAGCTAAGCCACAAATTATCTCTGCCACTGAATCTCTCATTGCTTCAGAGGAAGATACTTCCCTACCTAAAAAAGTATGAAAATAAACCACTGTGATGTGTTCACGGTAAGCACAATAGAAATTAATGGACTCATGTACTTTTAAGAATTAGCCATTAGGTTTTTTCACAGGAGATATATTTATGCTCACTTTTTGTGTGCATGGTGGGATGTGCAAACAGAAGCTTCTGTGTGCACAATAGCTGCCTGCTTTGGGCACGCCACTAAACATTTTGCTGACAGAAAGACCAGTTTATGCATAAAATAGCCCAGAGATAACACATTTCACATAGTAAGGACCATTTATGTTCCCTCAGCAGTCCTTTGGCTGGCATACTTGAAAATACCAGGCGTCTCAGAATCAATAACACCTCTTGGCACTAAAAAGTCCCCAACCCAATGAAAACTCTTTTCTTTGATGATCAGTTGGACAACTATAAACTTGCGGGAAATGTTTTGATGTCTTGCCAGGAACAGATAGTTTTTCTTTACTGGCTGATCTCTTTGATATTGTATTGGGATCTCAAGAACTTTTTTCTCTGGAGGGCTTTGAGAAAAATAGGTCTTGTTCTTGGACTCTCACAATATGTCCTGCAGGGATTAAAATAAAACTTGTTTATAATCTATTGCTTCCTGCATTGAAGGGGCTTGCAGAGACTGCCAGAAAACACTGTACTTTGTTGCTATTGCCACTGTGGTTTTTTTACATAGCAATTTCACCTAAGGCCAGGCAGCAGAATCAATAGCCATGGTTAATGGCAAATTATTAAGAGAGTAATCTCAGGATGAACTCATTCCTGTATACAGGACTGGTTCTCATTAGCAACATTTAAGATGTGCTGATTATTGACCAAAAGAGTATTTTGCTGCTCTGATTTTCATGAAGTTCTCACTTTACCCATATGCAAAAACTCCCAAAACTAGAACTACTCAATTTTAGAAATCTGAAGTAAATCAGCTGATGGTAGCAGACAGCAAACTTTTTTGCAGGCTCAATGGTCTGTTATCTGAAAGGATAACAAGAGTAGTACAAACCCATTAGATGAATCAGCAATATGAAATCAACTTTGCTAGAACCAGCAACAAAGAAGCAATTCACAACAGATCAGTGTGGACTGTGGATGTGCCCAGAGGCTTTGAACTTAAGTAAATAACAGCAGCTGTAAAATAATTTTTTTAATTAAAAATCCCCCATTTTTCACAACACACCAGCATGCCCACCTTCATTTTTCCCTTTTCTGTGAATGAGTAGTCCTGGAATCAATTTTGGATGATGTGACCCATAACCCTTAATATCCTTAAATGACTGCTCACATCTGTATGACTTTGCTTCACTTGAAAAGGCTAGAAATGCAAATGAATTAATTTGCAGGATGAGCTTGATGCAGAAAAATGTTGTTTACTTCATTATGTTTTCAACAGTCCATGGTTACCCCCTGCTTTTAAAAAAAAAAAGCAAAAGCCATATGACACCAGAAAAAATTTCAAGACCTTTTAGCAGCTACTGAAATTAACCTGATGAACCCAACTCTTGCCACAGGCAAGGTAAACAAATTGACCCTATGACTTACACATAGCTTTGCTTTGCATGTAAGTGGAGGATCACTGGCGTCAGGAGTTTCAACAAGAAAACTGAAGCTCTGTTTCTTCACACAACAGTTCTCTTCAAAAGTGAAGGACAAAATAAAATGGCGTAAGTAATCAGTACAGTGAGGGCATTTCCATTTTAATCTACAAATCTGCCTAAGTCATTTTGACTTTGTCTTTACAGCAGAATTTGTCTGGGCATGGCATTCTTGAGTTTAAGCCTCCAAAGACTTAAGTGGTGCTTAAGTTTAATTGCACAGTTGTGCCAACAACAGGGCTGCATTAGGTGATGGGGTTTTCTGTGAGGGCACATCCCACAGACTTGAGCATTGTACTGAGGTATTTTCCACCTTATTGTGGGATACTTGCCTTTTTACCTTGATCCATCTGCAGAAGAGTAATAGAACAGAAAGCTCTGGCCTGACATGTCCTTCCTTCCAGCAGGTACCCAGTTGTTCAAGCTGTTTACCTTCATACATGTCTCTGGACGCAAGCACTGGGTATGTGATGATTTGGCTGGAGGCCATGTCAGTCCTACCTTGTCATCTTAAGAAGACAATGGTGGGCCTTGCCTAGCCTCTCACATAGGCTGAGACATGGCAGAGCAAAGACACTTGACATAGGTTTTACAAGCTGTGGACACCCCAGTACTGACTTTTCCTGGACCAGAACAGCAAGCACAAAACCATAGGACTGTATCAGCCTGCACCCTTGGGTTGATCACTTGTGGCTCTAGAAGTATGGAAAGCATGCCTTAACTCTTCAGCTCCAGGACATGCCAGTGGGAGAAGACATCGGTTCAGGAGGGGCTGCCATTGGCCATGAGAATTTGGCTATCCCAGAGTGTCCGTGGTTGGTGGCTAAGTTGTCTGGTGTTGGCAAGCAGCCTGCTCTTCTGTAGTCATGATGACCTGTGAGGCAGCTATTGCTATGGTTTATTGGCAGGGTTTGTTGCTGAATTAACAGTAGGAATAGAAAGAATGATATTCCTAAAGTGTACTAGGGCAGCGGATGGCACTACTGTGTCCAACATTTGCCTTCCACCAGTTCACAAAGTATGTGTGAAACAGAAAGGACAATACCAGTTCATTATTGCATACCTAACCCTCACCCCAGCAGAGATCTACAAACATTCATAATGGAAGGTTCTCTGGTAAATAGGGGGATTTCAGGGTATTCTATACTTATTCACTCATGCAAGAGGAAATTTATCTCTCCTTTAAGCTGTAACTGTCTGCATCTGTTGCTGGTCTATAGTTGTCCTGGTTCCTGAAGCCACGCCTTGAACTAGAACTCAGGTTTAACTAACTGCACCCTAAAGAGAGGTGTGAGTTGTACCCATATAAATGAATACATGTAGACCACATAAAATGCACCATGGCTATAGACCATACATTCAACCAGCTGAACAAAACATGTTCCTCCCTACTGCCTGTTCTGGGATTCACCCTGCCTTTGGTGTACGGCGGTTATTGCCATGTGCTACAGAAAGCATCCATGGTGGCAAGGGAGGGAGAACTTCCAGCAGCAATGAGCTGAATATTATGCTAGTTTGCAGGCCTATTGCAGGCATCTGGCAAGTGCACTGTCTGCAGCAGGGACCCATTCAAGGGGAGAGGGGAAGTGATTTGTTCTTTCCTCTGATTTCCCTGAGCAGCACAATTCATCTGTGACTACAGGTTCATGAGGTTTTGTGTAAAGCTTTGGTATCATCTTCCCATCCTTTCCTTCCTCACAAGCACCCAACTCCCAGTAAGCAGGGGCTTCATTCAGAACCAATACCAGTATGTTCAGCCCAGATCTCACCACATGGAGAAGAAACTGGGTAGAAAACACCCACAGCATTACTCTGGGTGTCAACAGGACCTTTCCTCAGGGCTGTAATGGTGAGAAAGCAGAGGGAGGTTGCTCTCTGTGCTCACTCCCATGCCTGCGGGCATGGGCAGGCGCAGGGTCCGGTCAGAGCTGGCTATGGACCCCTGCTTGCATCTCCAGCTCCCATCCATAACTTGGTGAACAATGCACACCAGACCTTCTCATGTCTTAAACCACAACCTTGTATAGCTATTTTTCCACACACAATCATTCTCATTTTTCTCCTGCTTGTGTTTTTGTTGTGTTCTTCGCATTGGTTTTCCATTATTAATGTCCTTTAGTTACACTGGTAATAGCTAGGTTCCTTCACTGCAGATGTATTTTTCTCCTGTCCCCAGAGGGCTTGTGGGCACAGCGAGGCGGGGAGCAGAGCAGTGAGAAGTACAGCCTTCATAAATCAGGAGGCTGAATGAGCGTTTCCCAAGGTAAAGGCAATGCCTCAGTTGCTGTTTCATTTAAAATAGGTATTTTAGACTGTGATACATAGGGGGTTGTTTCATATGCTGGAGCTACCTTCAGGAATGAATCTTCCCATTGTATATAAAGCCCATCTAACTGTTGAGAAAAGAGGGCTTTTTAAAAAAATGTATTTCATCATATAATGTTTACATTTGCTTTACATTGTTATAGACTTACTGACTATTTGGCAGCTGAGACTTTTTAATAGTTCTGGTTTTCTTCTTTTTTTTGAAAGCTAAAGGGATCCTGTCAGATTTGGGAGGGCCAGAAATTGACCTATTGTCTCTATTTGCCAAGTCCGTGTAATTCCTTGTGCAGGATATTTTCATAAACGAATGCCTCAGAAAGTTGTTTTAAAAGGGAAAAAAGTGGCAGGAGCCCAACACCCGGTGATAACAAACACGTGCAGCTCCAGCAGAGGGGTGAGCAGCCCCTCGGTGAGAAACCTCCAGGCAGCTATAAGGCGATGAGTAACCCCCACCATGGCCGTGCTTTGGCAGTCAGAAGCCATGAGT
>VZTL01024466.1:46473-74704 GCA_013400535.1 Scopus umbretta | reverse complement strand
AAAAAAAAAAAAACCCACCCAGACATTACAAACTTCTTTTTTCCAGAAGCTTGTGGCTAAACATTTTCAAGTAAGAACTTATAGCTAGACTCCTGAAACTAATTTTAAAGAAGTAACTGTCCTGATTTTAAAGCTGGCCGTTCATTTAGGTTCCTATATATAGATTTAGGAAATCTAACTTAAGGCTTCATTTCTAAAAAATATACCTTGGCCTCTTTCATAAATATATTTTTATATTCTTATATACATATATATATATATATATATGTATATATAGTGAGAGAGATATATGCATCTCTCAAATTCCTGGCTTCAGGCCTTGACTTGGCAGTGAAAAGAATATGTGAGGAGGTTTATGAAAAATAAATCTTTGCATTCCTCTAGCACCTTTCACCTGAGTATCTCAAAGCAGCTTACATCGAGGAAGAATTATGCCATATAGGGAAATATTTTTAGCCCTGCTCAACCCTAGAGGAAACTGCAGCACGGAGCAGTCCAGTGATTTGTCCCAGGTCGTCGTGGTATGTGCAATGGGTTTTCTGACCTGACCCAAGCTAGGGAGTGGTCCATCTCCTTCATCCCTCCGCCCTGCTGGTCTCCCCATCGCCTGACTCCTACTGCTGCCCTCACTGCCGAAATCCAGTGGTGCTGCCCTGGGGGCTGCTGATCCCACTGCCACCCCCCAGCTCCTCTGTTCCTCCACTCATTTCTTGCATCCCATCTCCCTCTGCATTTTGGAAGATGCGGCCCTGACCCCAAAGAGTTTACAGGGTAAATAGACACGATTTTATGTGTGGGTGAGAGAGATGCTAAGAAAAAGCTGTTGTCTTGCCAACACCTCCTAATCACCTTGCTTATGTGTTTTATGTCTTTCTCTCATTCTTTATCTATTTTGTTTATTTAGATTATAAACTCTTCAGGCTGGGGATCCTGCCTCCTTCTTCTGCCTTTGTAACACCTACCACAGCGCGGCCTCGAAGCTGGTTGGAGCCCCGCGCTGCTACCACAGTACAAACAATAATAAATAAAACCAGGACTGTGAAGAGATTATAATTAGAGCTGTGCAAAACTCAGCAGTTTTGGTTTGCGTTGGTTCCTCCCTGCTGAGTCTACATTGTGTTTTGGATTTGTATGCAAAAAACCCAAAGCAAAACTCCCAAAGTGCCAAGTGTGGCCGGGTCTGGGCTCAGAATCGTGTACAAACTGGGGTGTCTTTAACGGTTCCTCCTTGAAATTATAAATCTGCCAAGGCTCAGTCCAGGTTTACTGAAAGGTTCTTGAACCTTTGCAGATTTTGGGGGCTAGCCAAGTTTTCGGTTTCATTACAAAAGTCTCTCTCAGCTCTGCTTAACATACTAATTGCCACACCACGCTGCCCTGTGGCTAACAAGAGGATTTCATCTTCCCTGGCTGCCTGTGCAGATCCGCTTATGAGTGCCACGGCTGGCTTTAAAATCATATTTCAGATTGCCGCATTCACCGGCACTGCCCGACTGCTGTGGGTAAACAGAACCACATCCAAAATCCTGTATCAAGGCATTTGCTCTCCCCAGGGTATAGCACCACAACCTCCTTCAGCTAGGTAATCCCTCGCCTTGCTTGTCCAAGTCCCCAGGGCAGGCATCGGGAAGGAAACGATGAGCAGGAGGCTGGGGGGTAGCATGCCATTTTGGCTGGCAGCACAGATGTACAAGCCTTCACTGGTAGCTCCTTGCACTCATGGTTCCTGCGCACCTCCACCTCTCTTGGAAGGGTTGGGGATAGGGGTGAAGGGCACCAGCCCCAAAATAGTGATGGTGCTTATGCAGCCAAAGGGCCCAAGGGTGGTAAGTGGGGCAACACGATGCACTAGGGCCAAAATCACAGAGGCAGGGAGAATAACAGCCTCCCCAGACTGGCAGTAGCCCTGAACCCAAGGGATGTANTATATATAGTGAGAGAGATATATGCATCTCTCAAATTCCTGGCTTCAGGCCTTGACTTGGCAGTGAAAAGAATATGTGAGGAGGTTTATGAAAAATAAATCTTTGCATTCCTCTAGCACCTTTCACCTGAGTATCTCAAAGCAGCTTACATCGAGGAAGAATTATGCCATATAGGGAAATATTTTTAGCCCTGCTCAACCCTAGAGGAAACTGCAGCACGGAGCAGTCCAGTGATTTGTCCCAGGTCGTCGTGGTATGTGCAATGGGTTTTCTGACCTGACCCAAGCTAGGGAGTGGTCCATCTCCTTCATCCCTCCGCCCTGCTGGTCTCCCCATCGCCTGACTCCTACTGCTGCCCTCACTGCCGAAATCCAGTGGTGCTGCCCTGGGGGCTGCTGATCCCACTGCCACCCCCCAGCTCCTCTGTTCCTCCACTCATTTCTTGCATCCCATCTCCCTCTGCATTTTGGAAGATGCGGCCCTGACCCCAAAGAGTTTACAGGGTAAATAGACACGATTTTATGTGTGGGTGAGAGAGATGCTAAGAAAAAGCTGTTGTCTTGCCAACACCTCCTAATCACCTTGCTTATGTGTTTTATGTCTTTCTCTCATTCTTTATCTATTTTGTTTATTTAGATTATAAACTCTTCAGGCTGGGGATCCTGCCTCCTTCTTCTGCCTTTGTAACACCTACCACAGCGCGGCCTCGAAGCTGGTTGGAGCCCCGCGCTGCTACCACAGTACAAACAATAATAAATAAAACCAGGACTGTGAAGAGATTATAATTAGAGCTGTGCAAAACTCAGCAGTTTTGGTTTGCGTTGGTTCCTCCCTGCTGAGTCTACATTGTGTTTTGGATTTGTATGCAAAAAACCCAAAGCAAAACTCCCAAAGTGCCAAGTGTGGCCGGGTCTGGGCTCAGAATCGTGTACAAACTGGGGTGTCTTTAACGGTTCCTCCTTGAAATTATAAATCTGCCAAGGCTCAGTCCAGGTTTACTGAAAGGTTCTTGAACCTTTGCAGATTTTGGGGGCTAGCCAAGTTTTCGGTTTCATTACAAAAGTCTCTCTCAGCTCTGCTTAACATACTAATTGCCACACCACGCTGCCCTGTGGCTAACAAGAGGATTTCATCTTCCCTGGCTGCCTGTGCAGATCCGCTTATGAGTGCCACGGCTGGCTTTAAAATCATATTTCAGATTGCCGCATTCACCGGCACTGCCCGACTGCTGTGGGTAAACAGAACCACATCCAAAATCCTGTATCAAGGCATTTGCTCTCCCCAGGGTATAGCACCACAACCTCCTTCAGCTAGGTAATCCCTCGCCTTGCTTGTCCAAGTCCCCAGGGCAGGCATCGGGAAGGAAACGATGAGCAGGAGGCTGGGGGGTAGCATGCCATTTTGGCTGGCAGCACAGATGTACAAGCCTTCACTGGTAGCTCCTTGCACTCATGGTTCCTGCGCACCTCCACCTCTCTTGGAAGGGTTGGGGATAGGGGTGAAGGGCACCAGCCCCAAAATAGTGATGGTGCTTATGCAGCCAAAGGGCCCAAGGGTGGTAAGTGGGGCAACACGATGCACTAGGGCCAAAATCACAGAGGCAGGGAGAATAACAGCCTCCCCAGACTGGCAGTAGCCCTGAACCCAAGGGATGTACACGGGGCTTCACCTGGGTATAGAAGAGCTTTTTAAATAGCTGGCTGCCAATAAATGCATCATTAAAAATTATTTTGAATCAAGCCACTTCCAATCCCTGCCTGTGGTAAAGAGCAGCAAGCAGATAGTGCAACGCACCTCAGCTGCTCTGGCCAGGAGAGAGGAGGTGCAGATATCTCCCCCTATTACCAGAAGAGGAGGGGAGTACTAAAATGAACCTGCCCATTACAGGGCTCAGCAGAGTGCCAGCTATGGCCTGGTGCTCCTACCAGAGCATCCAACATCTCAGGGGAGTAGAGACCTCCTGGCTCTTGGTATGCGGGTCTACCAGACTTCTACAGACTTGCTTCTGTGCAAGTGAGGATGGTTCCTGGGGCTCTCACGCTGTCTGTCAGTGCAAGACCATGTGTGCTTTTGGCATATGCTAAGTCACAAGTGTTTGAACTAGAGCTGGCAGTGGATTTTACATCAAAATGCTTCTTCACTGGCAAAATTAGCAGGATCTGCTGTATTACAGAAAATCATATTGATTTTGATGAACTTTTTAGGAATAATAGGTAAAAACAAGTGATTTTTATGGAGTTATTTCAGTGTTTTTAAAAATGAAAAGTTGTGGGGGCATGTATTTCACAGTGATTTTGTCTTCTGCAAATTATTAGCAAAAAATAAAGTGAAAAATTTAGATTTCATGGCAAAGAAATTATCATAGAATCATAGAATCTGAGATCACCTAGTCCAACCATCAACCCAACAACACCATGTCCACTAAACCATGTCTCAAAGTACCACATCTACACATTTTTTTAACACCTCCAGGGATGGTGACTCCACCACCTCCCTGGGCAGCCTGTTCCAATGCCTCACCACTCTTTCAGTAAAGAAAGTTTTCCTAATATCCAATCTAAACCTCCCCTGGCGCAACTTGAGGCCCTTACCTCTTGTCCTATCACTGGTTACTTGGGTGAAGAGACCAACACCCTTCTCACTACGCCCTCCTTTCAGGAAGTAGTAGAGAGCAATAAGGTCTCCCCTCAGCCTCCTCTTCTCCAGACTAAACAACCCCAGTTCCCTCAGCTGCTCCTCATTAGACTTCTTCTCCAGGCCCTTCATCAGCTTCGTTACCCTTCTCTGGACACGCTCCAGCATCTCAATGTCTTGTAGTGAGGGGCCCAAAGCTGAACACAGTATTTGAGGTGAGGCCTCACCAGTGCCGAGTACAGGGGCATGATCGCTTCCCTATTATTATTTGCTTTTACCCAGGTTTGGCATGGTCTGGGGATCTGGAGATTTTTTTTTTTTTAATCTTTTTGCAGGATAGAAAATCAACTTCTTTATTAAGAATAATTAAGACCTTGGCTCAAATTCCTAGGAAAAAAAAACAATCATGTGCCTTACCTTGGACATTTCAGCTGGCTGTACCAGACGTAAGGGAAAGCAGGGTGAAGAACCCCATTTTTTCTGATGGGGTGCACAGTGCCTCAGCTGGAACACAGCATATGACCCCAGTTCACATAGGGCTTTTGCTTTTTCCTCTCTTCCTGTGTAACCTGCAAGCAGTAAGAGAGTCATTTAAGCATAGAGGAAGAGGCATCCATGGCCCTGGGATACAGGCTGGAGGCAGCTCTTCTACATGGATAGTCTTTGCTGTGCTGCACAGCTCTCCTAGGCTTGCTCCTGAGTCCAGCCAAGGCTGAACCATGGACCTGTGTAGCATGGGAAGGGCAGGAGGGTGCAGCTGAGGTGGGCAGGGCCATGCCTTTCAGCAGCAGCAGGGCTTAAGCATGGTCCTTCATCCTGGTTTCAGGGCTGGGCACGCAGTGAAGGAAGCCAAGCACAGTGGTCAGGCGGCCAATACCAGAGCCTCACTGTCATGGATTCATGGTGATGATCGTTTTTGGTTTACACTACACTGGTGCAGAAAGACAAGCACCTAGTCACAGCTGAGGTTTTTAATGTGCATTAAAACATGGAAGTGAAAGCTTTCTAAAGTATTAATTAGCAAAAAGATAGATACCTTCTTTTCCTTCTCACTGATAACTAGTTCCATGTGGAATTAAACAAGCTTGCTCTAAAGGGATAAAAAAGGCTGCAGAACAACAAATAACCTAGTCATTTTTAAATACAGCTTAGACTTGTTATAGATTATATTGAGTTAATAGATCAAAGTCATGGTTCATGGTGAGTAAAAGTAATATGAGAGTAATAGATGTGAAGCTAAGCAATTAAATCTGTGGGGTTCTCAGTACTCCCAACAGGTACCTATTGTATTAATTAATTTTAGCTTATTGACCTGAAAAAGATCTGTTTTCCCCCATGGCAGAAAGTTGTGTAAAGACCTTCATGACTTCCCAGTTCTACCTCTAGAACCTTAAAAAAGACGGTAGCTCAAAATCCAAATTAAACTGCAGCTCCAGTTTAAATTATTTTACTAAATGCTAGGACAGTGAAATCTCACCAGGCCATTCTCATATTCCTACACCTCAATATTCATGTTAATACATGTCCCTTTTTATTGCTGTGCTTTTTTTGCTGCAGTGATATATGAAAAAGGAGACACAGGAGAGAAAAATTATTGTTTCTGCAAGCAAGATCTATAATATTCTTCTCCCAGCAGTGTTCCCTCTAGTATAAGGCTAAAGAGCTGTAAGAGCAATAGAAGGTATAACCGACTTTTTTTCTTCCTTAATTAACAGTGCAGTGCCTTGCAACAGAAAACTGAAGCAGGCTTCTGCTGACTTAGCATATGCCTCATGAGGAAGAAATCTATCTGGCAATTATGGCTTTGCATCTCCTGCCCTGTCTCCTGTTGTTTGTATAAGACACCGGTACTTCTGCCACAGGCTTCTTCATACAGCTGTCCTGTCAATGCCAGCTTTCATAGGTAATCCATCTAGCTCAGCGAGTTCAAATAAGACACCTCCCTTTCTTTACTTTAATTAATGCTTTATTTGAGTCTCCCCTGGGGATGTAGCCATGCTGATTTTTCAAATTTCTCTGTTATTTTTCAAGCACAAAAGAAATGGAAAGTGTCCACCATTGAGATTCTGGATGTGGAAAATCTGCTTTACTCAGTCTCCTGTTCTCAGTCAGTATTTTAAATGCCTATGGACATCTCTTTAGCACAGAATGTATTATGCAATTAATTTGCTAGCTTGGGAAGGAGAAAAAAGACAAATCCAGTCAAAATCATTCTCCCTGCACTCTCTTCTGATGTTCTGCATCCACAGTTACTGTAGCTAGAGCCAGTTTATGCACTGATTTATGCTGTCACACCCCACGTATTGCTCAGACCCTTCCAGGTGCTGAGCAATCTCAGCTCAAGTCACGAACCGTTTCTTGCTGTGTAGTTGTTTTTCCTGCACAGTTTATGCCTGTGGCTTTTGCTGATCCACGACTGAATTCTGTGGCTTGGTATGACTGAACAGACAGACACCCTCAACATCAGGTCACTGCGGCTGCAAAAATGGACCAGACAGTCCTGGGTCCACCCAGTCGCCATGACTTTTTCAAGAATTCATTAAAAATATGTGTGTCGCAGTGCTGTTAATCAGGCCTGGTATACACAAGAAAGCTAGTAAAATCCATCAAATGACAGATAAGCCAGACAGGCTTAAACCAAAGGGTTCAGCAAAGCATGTTTGAATCAGTAAAAAATCAAGAACTGCTACACCCTCAATCAGCACTGTCTGATAATATTTTACTTGCTTTGGGTTTCTGTGTTTTAATGAGCAAACAATGGTGTTTTGTAATCCTCATGATTTAAATACATAACACCACATTGTGCTTCTGTACCTTCTTCCTCAAATTGCGTTGCATGCATTAAGCAAGGCTTGCGGCATCCTTCAAAAGGTGTGAGAGTTTCAGTGAACTTGTTACACAAAGGTGACTCTAGAGACTTGTTCCATGCAGAGCAGAGGAGAAATAAGGGCAGAAGTTTTCATTCACCCTTTTCAACAGCACATAGTACAAAGGTACAGTTTTCACTTTCCAAGACCCTTACTTGATAGTAAGCTCCTATCAAGCTTACTTCATCACTTTCACTGAAATAGGGCACATCAAAATGAGTGTCCAGGCACAATGGAACAATGAAAAGCATGTTGTAGGCTTGATTTCCCGACATCAGCACAAATCCATGCACAGACCAGCCCTTAGTTTTGCTGTAGGGTTTGGCTAAAATGGTATGACAATTCTTTCGCAGAGCTGAAACCCTCTGATCCCTAGACAAACGTCCTTTTGCTTCCCGATTGAATTTTTTTTACTGGCTTGACCACCATGCCACACTTCCAGTCTTGCTCTGCTGTGTCCATTTCAATCCTCACAGAGCCAACTGTAGGAAAGACAAAGGAGCACCACCATCGTCTCTCCTCCTGTCCTCTTCCAACACAGACTGATCTTTTTTCCATTACAACTTACTTCTGTCCTACAGCCAACATTTCAGTCAACATTTTAGATTACTCTTATCTTTTGTAGGTCTGTGTCTTCTGTTTTGTACCAAGACTCAAACCTACCCAATTTTGTGTGATTTCATGTCAGAAAGATAAGAAATAGCAGATTGTTTGATTCATGTGGTTAACAAATATTGATAAGATTCATCCAAAAAGTGACTTGTCCTCAATACAAGAGGGCTGTGCTGGGGAGTAGACTGGAGCTTGGGTTTATGAAGTCCTGGTCTGATCCTACAAGAACTGCTTGGAACTTTTCTAGTACCTACATGTCTTACTATCTAGATCGCCATCACCATAATGCCTGTGCTCCTCCCAATAATAACACTCCCTCTCTCCCTCTCTCTTTGCCTTTCTTGCCAACCTATAAGGAAAGATGGACTGATAATTTGAAGTAATGATTTTTGTGTGTATGAATGTTCATGGATGGCAATTGTGTATCAATACTTGTGATAAGGCATATGAATGTTACCTTGTTATACACAGTCCATCAGCTGTGCTAACTAGATGCTAGCTTAGCTAGATCTCAGGTCAGTAGACCTGGATTAAGTGAATTTGCCTGCTGATTTCAGTATTGGTAAGTAATCCTTGCAACTGAGCTGAAAGAAACAAAACAGCTGCAGCACAGCTCAAAGTGCCTTCCCCATTACAGGAACTGGTCAAGCCTAGTCATGAGGCTGGTGGGGTTATATTTTGTTCTCACGGAGGAGATATAATAGAGCTCAAAAAAGCAAAAGTAAAGGCAAAACAATCAGAGCATAGAAGACTTGATACCATCTCTTCAAATGTTTAGGTAAGGCACAAATACTGAGTTCATCACACCCATCTAAAATGCTGAGCTTATCACATCCATCTAATGAAAGGCTAAGGTCACTTCTTTCTCAGTGCTCCTTTGGCACCATTGAAATACTCAGTGCTGCATTTTCTTTTTCTTGTTTCTCTCTGTCCAGTAGGGTTTAGAGATTTAAAAATTAAATTAATCAGCATCTTGGAGCATAAGTTCCAAGGTTGCTTTATTGTGAAATTAAGGCGTGACTCACCGTAGCTGCGTATCCACCTTTAAGGCTGGACTAGCTTTGTTATTTTTGTGTGTTGTTTCTTTCCATGCTGGTTTTGCAGCAGGACTTGTAGCCACACAATATAATGAGCTGAGAAATGGCAGTGCGTCATCCAGGGTGTGGCTGAAGAGCGATGTCGCAAAGAGAGATGGCAAGATTACAGGGAGGATCTGACAGGATCTGGAGGAGGGTAAAGAATGAAATGTCCTACAACAACAAAAATAACCATTTATGTACGTAAATCAAGAAAAAGAGAGTCCTGAAAAGTCTGATTTACCTACCGGGAAAAATCAGGGGAAAAAACCCAAACATTTCAAAGCACTGCCTGCGAACAGACACACAGGTGCGCGTGCATGTAGCTAAAATGAGAGAAACTCCCTCAGCAGTTACAGTACACCCAGCACCAAGTACTGCTGCCTAATGGTGGCTGTGGAAGTTATGGTTGTGTCCACTCAAAGAGTGGCACCACTTGAATTTTTTCAGCCAGAAACAAGTCCTTCTGGGAGCAGTAGAAATTATGCTGCCTGGTTTCCTGTGGCTCTGCATTTTGTGGTTGATTATCCAAGGCTAATAAGGCGCAAGAGCTGAATAAAGCTTTTGCTGTGGTCAGGGCATCCTGTGTGGATTCTCTGGGGTCTAATAATACAGTTCACCTTCCTCTTCTGCCCTTCCTTCAATGAGGCACTAATTTGGATGTCTGTCTTCTGCACAAGTGCCAGACTTTCAGCAATCTGTCCAAACTTTTTATCTGTAAGGACTCTGTCTCTCTGGCAAATGTGTCTGAAGCTGGCCAGCTGACTCCAAAGCTGCTGTGGCAACATATACACAGATACATCATCAGCTAAACCTGATTTACTTAGGAAGCCAGGTTTCATTTAAAAAAAAAAAAAAATCACACCTTCCTCAAAGCAGTAACACTGCTAACATGATCTGCATGCTGACCAGGCCTGCTTTAGAAACCCAGGGCTGAACTCTTGAGAGTTGCTTAGCGATTAAGCAAACAGCGTCTTACACCAGAAGCAGCAACCACAAATACAGGTCTTACTGCAGAGGTTCATCAGTGCAACTGTGGCATAGGAAATATAAAAATATAATGCTCACCAAAAGGGTACCGACAGGAAATACCCCAGGAAAAAAGTGCAGAGGGCTAGAGCTTTGTGTTTTCATTTAAACAGGAAAGGTATATGGAAACCAAAACAAATGAAGCTATACTTAAAATAAAGATTACTATATTCTAGGCCGACAAAGGTTATAACACCTGACCTAAGAATGGGTGGGGATGTTTGGGATAAAGGAAGGGAGGCCTGGAAAATTGTAGACTTATCTAGATAAGTTTCATGGAATGAAAATAAACAACCGATATCTGCTAAGGGGTACACGGAATAAGTCAAACAAGACAGTCTCGTGGTTTATGCATTTGTTGGTGTTCATGGAGAACTGGGTCTATCAGAACAACAGGCTCTCATGGAAGTGTGCTTTGTGTAGCTTCTACTCATGTACTGGTTTACCTGACCTCTGAGATTAGTGGCAAAAGCTCCCATTGACTGAAGCTGGTCTTTCTGTGCTATTTGCACCCTCAGCAGAACAAAGCAAGGAGCTGCATGGCGTAGTGTTGGGGCACGGGATGCTGGAAGTTGGCAACAAGACTTTGACATACCACAGTGAGGTCTTTCCCTGTGTACGTTCCACCTGGCAAGCTTGCTTTGGGATACAGCATCTTTTTAGGAAACAGGCCAATTCCAAATCTGTTACAACTCATCCCAAAAACAGTCAGTTAAAGGGAGCCTGTTCATCAAAGCCCTCTTGTTGTTCTTGTTGTTGTTGTTGTGTTAAGAGGAGAGACAAGCTGCCAGTTCTCTGCTAATATTAATGCCAAAGTCATTTCATGAAGGATGCCATGGCAGATGCCAATTATCATTCCTCAGCGACTTAAAACATGGTGGTATTTCTGTGCATATATGTGTATGAGTACTTTAGGAGACTCCAAAAGCTTATCCTAAAGGTATAGTCTTGCAAACTGTTGACCATTCTGGCTCCAGTCCAGCAAAGCACTTAAATATTTGGTCAGCTCAGCAAGACTCTTCACATGCTTCAAGCTAACACATCCATAAGCACTTTGTTGGACCAGGCTCACAGAGTCTGCACTGCAGCCACACCTTGCACAAGAGAAATCTCCCCAAGGTAGTTGTGGTCTCTATGGCTGGTGTGTCCATTTGCTTCCTCACTGACAGCTAATACTAACAGGCTACATCAACATTCACATTGTCTGGCCACGCTAAAAAGAACTAAAAAATGCTTCAGTGGCTTGAGCATTTCACCTCAGTGAAATTTTTCTAACAGGGGACACACAAGGCAAGAGGGAGGCAATTTTGCATGTAGTGCTGTAGAGAAAAGATTTCTCTTCCCAGAATCAGCAGACTCTGGACAGCAATAAATACACTCAGGGACATGTTAAAAAATAAAGCGATTCCTAAAATAAACAATTCAGACTTCGAACCGTACGATAGGCAATTAGTATGTTTGAATAATTGGGTGTAACTGTAGGCAAAGAGAAGCTACAAGACCAGATGTGCATATAAAGCTAAACATAGGCTTTACAGGATCTAATCAAATCAGTCTACCATCTGGTATGAGAAGAAAAATCATGTGACAGACCTGGTCAACATGAGAAAATGGCACAAATTTCTGGATAATGAGCTTAAGCTAAACCAATATGTTACACAAGTGAGAAATGGAAGCATCCATAAAATGGATTGCACTAGTTCCACTAACTCACATCTGATTTTTCTAAATTAATACCATTTTCTCCTATGAACTAGACCTTAGGTGACCTATCACAGATAGCAAGATGGGAATATTCAGAAATAAGTACATGCAGGTAGAATAGCTCATGGCAGACTAAGGTTCACATACACTCTTCTCTCCACACAAAATAAATCCTACCCATCAGACAACTCTTTTCCAAGCAGTTGGTGTTAGAGCCCTCAAATCAAGTGTTTGTAAGTCACAGCTGCAGCAAGTGGATCCAGCTTCATTTTAGCTACCTTAGTTTAGCTACCAGCCAGGAGCTGCAGCAAATGCTGGAAACAGAGGAAATGGTAGGGTCTTGGGGGACATATCTAGGTGGTGAAAAGCCTGTGAGCCCAGAGGTGGGCCACGGCTAGAGAAGGGGTGTTCAGTGGTCTGAACTCAGGGCTCTGGTGGTTTGGAAACCATGGGCTGGGATGTTGTGTTTGCATGCACTGGGGCAGCTCTGGCCCCAGATGCAGTTGACTTGGCAGTGGCAGCTAGAAAATATCACATAACACCTTGCAGACACTCTGGGAATGCTTGCCTCCTGTGGCCTACTGTGCTTTGGTGGCTCTTGTTCATCCATGCTTAGGTTTGTGGTTTGTTGTGGGATGAGGGCTGCATGTCAGGGAGAGGAAACCTGGATATCTTGTGGGGCTTCCAGAACCAAAGCAGCCATCATACAGTGGCTCCCACAGCAGGGAATGGGGTAGGGCTCAACAATGCAGTGGCTTTTACAGTCCTCCACCCCTGCCACGACACCTTGACCTGTCTGGTGGGCACAGCTTCATAGTTTTCCCCAACTGAGTGAGGCAAACAGGAAGCCAAAGTCAATCCAGCCTAACCAAAAGCAGAACTTGTTGCTCCATGACATTTTGACTGGTAACACTCTCTCTCCCTCCTCCATTTTGTGCTGCATCCCCAGTACCATCAGCCCAGACACGTTGCAGGCAACTGCACAAAGTCTGTACAACTCAGCCATTTTGATCAGTTTGTGTAGGACTGCTACAAGCAGGGAAAGAGCAGATCCTTAAGGAGGTGACAGCAACTTTATTTGATTTATGGGGTTTAGCTTTTGATACAACGCCCCACCTACTTAGCAACATATGAGCGTGTTTGTGGGTTTACAGATTTACTTCAGTGCTCTGGCAGACCATCTTCCCCTTCTGCTACTCCTCTGGAAATAGTTCAAGTCAGTGTGTTGTGCATATAATTGATAATGGCTTTCCCAGCCTCCAGAAATCATATTAAAAAGATAGGCACAACCTGGGGGGAGGGATTTTTCTGGCTTAAAGTGAGTGGATTTGGGGGACACCATGTGGCTACTCCAGCTGAGTTTTCCACACATGTATTTTGTTTATGGTGTGCGTGTGCAAAACATGTCAGAAAAAAGCTCTCAGGGGAGTTCGGAATCTGTCCAGCATGTGGTGAATCCCCAGCATGATCCAGCCCTCCTTCTCCATGCTGCTGCCATTCCTAGGGTCCCCTTCCCCACAAGGCATTCCTGGAGCAGGAGCCCACCAAGGTAAAATGGGGTATTTAGATAAAGGCTTGAGACAAACAGAGGCTCAAAAGCAACTTCAAATAGCACACAGATATTGAAAGCCAACCTGGTGATCAAGGCAAAGGGGAAGGACACCCTGCATCCCACTGGCTGACTGACTCAGTTCCCCTTCAGGGCTTGCTGTGGCTCCCTGGAGCTGGTTGGAAGACATTTTCTTTGTCTACCAGTCCCGTATGTCACCGTGGAGTCCAGCCCCTTTTCACAGGGTGATGTTAAAATGAACATACATTTCAACACTCCTTCAACTCACCTCATAGCCCCAATAACAACAGTGTAATATTTTAAACTGCTTTTGCAGTTTCCACAGGGCAGTTGAAAGGATATAAAAGCATTTTAACAATTTTATAGATCATCTCCGGAGCAGTTTTGTGATGTGGGAGAACAGAAGTTTTGTTGCCATTTGCCCATGGACAGCTGCCAAACTCACCTGTCTCCACCGAGCCTGCGAGGGGCATATCACATCTCTCTGGAAACTCTGCAGACAGCCCTGGATGGCTTCTCACTTTACTCAGCCGAAAAACATGTTGCACAATTTAACCCTTTGCCCACGCGCTTGCCTGGGTGTGTTACTCAAAACCGGCAACTCATTCCATTTGGGCTTCAGGAGAGTAGTAGCTGCTAGGTGGTTTTGGAGAAACCTAAAACCAGGGCTTTCTTTTGAAAAACCTTCACCCACATAAAAAGTCTTCTAACCCTGCAAGCCATCCTACTGACTTCAGTCAAGCCTTGAAATGTCCACAGCTCTCCTATTGTCACTCCTTAATCACAGTTAACCAGCCAGTTAACCAGCCTCCAAATTTGACGCCTTTGTAATAGGCTCCAATTGGACAAGGTACTTAAGAATTTGTCTTTCTGATTGAAGTTTTACCAGCCTAGCTGCATGTTCAAAGTAAGGCATATTTTAGAGCATCTGAAGCCAGAGAGTGGTGGCTTGATCCTGTGTATAAAATACAAAGCTAAGGATTAGAAAAGATCTGCCACTCACCACATCTTCTTATGGGTCGCTTAATTTTGCAGGGTCCTGCTTCTAATCTCAGAAATTACTATTAAAACCCTCCCATGTATATGGTTAACACAGGAGAACTGAGCAGCTTCATTTGTTAATGTTCAGGAAATACTTGCAGATTCTTGTGTGGAAGATGTGACACAAGTGTAGTGTAATCTACTCTCTTATGTATGAATTTCTCTTTTTCCCTCACTACAAATAGATATTTACGTTCTCCACCCTCCTCCTCTCCTGGAAAGAAAAGTGCATAAAATTATTCCCCATCACATTCTTTCACTGAGTTGGCAAAATACAGAGAAATACAGCAAGTTTAAATGATATGGAATATGCAGGCATAGCTTATCTAAGATCAAGTGTGCAGATCAAAATCAACAAAGCCTCACAAAAGAAAGCCCCAAAAGATCTTTCATCTGCCTGATCCCGTTTCCCTGCCTACACCTCTTTTTACTCTACTGTAATGTATTAGTTCTGCTTTAGTTTCTGCTCTGTGCAAAATTTCTGCTTAAGAAAGATTCTGTTGAGTCATTACCAGCATCAGCCAAACAGGCTTTTCAAGAATGGAGGAGAAAATAAAGGCTGTGGTTTTTAAATTAATTCCATGCTGCTTAACCCTTAAACCACTAGTGTCTTCCAGACTTCCAACCAACTTAATGCTGAGCAGAATATGTAGCTGTTGTGCCCAAGACGAGAGCACTGTTAGTGCTTCTTTTGGTGACCACACCAGAGTGAGACACCTGCCACAGCAGCATCAACCACTCTCTCCTAGAGGCTCATTTAATATGGAAAAAAGCAGAGATGCTACTGGTGGCATGGGATCAGGCTGGCCTGGAGGTGGCTACACCTCTGCTGGACACGGCCTCTGACAGGGTCCCTTCTTCTCAACCAAATACAGTCAATATCTACTTGAGTTGCTGTTCAACAGTGACTCATCCCGATGCAGGCTTGGCACCGGCCTCGGTGTACCTGGGGGGGCTGCAGTGAGCAGCCCCCATCCTCCTATGCCCACACACCCTGCCCGCACACCCTGCCCACCCTGGTCACTGCTCAGACAGTGCCAGCCATACACTTGAAAGCACTCAGGCAGAAATTATAGTGAAGGACTGTACTATCTAACCTGTACCCTAGATACTCCCTCCTTACTGCTTGAAAATGATGCCTCAGATAACCCGCACCCACACCAAAGAAGAGACAGGGAAAGGGACTTTTCTACTAGAAGGCAGTAGTCATGGAAGTACAAATGAAAGAGAATCAAGCGCATTTCTCCCTTCAGGAGGTAGGAGAGATACTCCACTCCTCCTTCCCCCAGCAGGTTGTATATAGGAGAGAATAGTGGTTGCCAAAATGATATAACTTAAGCTCCTGGTACCTTGAGGTTTGAGGGGCCCCCAAGGGAGCAGACACTTGGAGTGAGAAAAGGCAGAGGAGGGGAAAGTGGATAAGGTGATTTTCTTTGCCTTGGTTTTTAAAGCAATCTCAGCCTGCTAAACTTTCAGTCCATGCTGCCAATGGCGATTTCCAAAGTTATCTTTGCACAGAAAAAGGCTGGAATCCTTCTCTCTCTCTCTCTCCCTCTTTTATTCTCTCTGTCTCCCTTTTTATTGAAAGCTCAGTTTAGATCTGATACCACTTTAAAAGGTTTGCTATCAGTTTATTAGACCCACTGGGACAGATCACAGTTTTCAGAGGCTCAGAGTTTCACAGCAGATAACTGTAAAGTGAACCATCCAATGTTCTTCAAAATGCTCATTTTTCTTGGGCTCATCTATTACACAAAGCTGCACTGTATTCAAGCATCCTTAGAAGCGATCCCAGTTGCTTGCAGGATGCTGGCCACAGTTTTGTCTTTAGACCAAACTAGAGCAGTCAACAGTCCCCAGCCTGTCCCACTAGCCGATCCCGAGGTGAGCGGGATGCCATTTGCAGTGAAGGCAAGCCCTACCAGCACAACAGGATAATGCCTGCTTGGAGCTCCTAGATAAAGGCCAGGATTTCAAAAAGCAGTAGAAAGTATGAGAGCAGTGTCCCTTTAAAAATCTAGATTTGCTTTTACGTGCTTAAAAATAATAATAACTAGAAAAGACTCCTCTGCCTAGGGACTATGCCTGAGAAATTTCAGCTGGAAAGCAAAGAAATGAGAGGAGGGATTAGCATGTCAAGCTTCCTATAGAACGGTTGTTCTTTGTTTTAATGAAGTCATTGGTATTATTATGTGGTTTTAGTAGGCTATCCTCCTAACAATGCATGGGAATAAACACCGTATCTGGTAGGATCTCTGACTGTAACATGTATCACAGAGGCATCTATTTACAGTGTGAAGGGTGGAGAGCTGTTTTGTTTCCCAAGACAGTAATGGAAAGCATGATGTCCTATAACAAAGGGTGGTGAAGCACTGGGAGAGGTAGTGGGAAAATACACGATAAACCGAAGAGCGAAAGAGAGTTTCAGGGCAGATATTTGCAGGATGCATCATCACCAAGAGAAGCTGGCAACCCTGGGAAAAGGCTGAGAGACAAAGTGGCTGACTCAAGCGGTCAAGTGCTCAAGTCACCAATGTCCTGTCCTTCTGCTGCCACTACACATGGCTTTACACCCTTCACTGTGACTTCATAGCATCATTCAACCTTTCTAGAGCAAGAGGTTAGACAAAACTCAGAGGAACTGGTGGTTCTCAGATGCCAATGCTCTCTGCCAGGTTTTATTCTCCCAGAGCTTTTGGCCAGTGAGCGCCTCTCACCAAAAGCATGTGCAAGCATTTGACAGCTCTGCTTTCTTCCTTAACAGGTCATGCAGATGGACCAGAAGCTAGATGACATCCTGAACATGCTCCAGGCTCAGTTTGGGGATCAGCTACAGGCACAGATGTCAGGACCAGCCACCCCACCTGTCAGACAGCTACAGACAACCTCGGACTCCCCCACAGTGAACCGGAAAGTTTGAGAGCTGGAGGACAGCCACATGCCACCCTCTCATTCTTTTACGTCCGGTTATTTTTGTCTTGGTGTCTCAGGATTCGGCTGTGTCATGGGTGAAATGAAATATTCTGCTGTAGTAGATTAAATAAAAAAAAAAATAGAAGAAGCAGCAGGAAGCCAGTCACGACCTTAAGAGAGCACATAAGTTTTGCACCTGTTTTATTAGCCATCGTTAGCTAGCCTCTGTCAGCTTATGGTGGTCCCACGCAGCTAGCCCCATTTTGGCTGACTGCACACGCACAGGGCACGCTGTTGAGGTAAGCATCTGAGTGAGGGTTATGACGACCCATTCGTGGGCACAGAAGGGGAAAAGGACTGGGTTTTTGGCATTTAATCACTAAGTTTAATGCTCACAGCATGCCCAAAAGGGGGAAAAGAGCCAGCATTTGAACATGAAACAAATGGAAATCAGTGAACAGGAAAATTAAACAGCATGTTTTGACTTCTACCAAGCAGTGAGGATCATAAGAAGGGCAGATTTATATGCTAGTGCGAATGACAAAGTAAAGACAACAGGCTACTGATTAAAAATATGGAAGTGTACACAGGCTGGTTGACATATGAAAGGCTGAAGCAAAGACTTCAGCTAATTAAAGCAAAGGGTTGCAAATGAGATGAGATGCATGTTGGAACAGACAGGCAAGAGAGATAGTATCTGCGTAGGCTTACTGCACAAGAACACTCTAATAGCTATCAGCTACACTGCTGACTGTTATGCAAAGTGTTCTCAAGCTTTTACCTTCATTCAGCAGTGGTTGTTGACTCCAGTTGCCTTAATTTTAACATAAGAAACCTGTATGGTAATTGGCTGTGAAATATCTGTAAAGCTCAGTTCAAGTCACTGAGTAACAGGGTGCTGCAGGAGGGTTGCAGCTGTGATTGAGAATGGCAGGGTTTCTTAAAGAAAACAAAAATGCGCATACTGTTGATGAAAGTTAATCACTGTTTAAATAAACTACTGTATATAATTTTAAATGCTAGGTCTTTTTTTCCTTGTAATCTGGTTGTAAATCGAGTGCATATCTGGCTGATATACTGTCACTGCGAAATGGATCTTACCTGGCACTCCAGAAAAGGGACAATACAACACTGTTGCTAAACACATAAATAATAAACCAAGCTAAAAAGGGTGCAGTGTTATTTACTCAAGTCTTTTTAATATATTTGCATAACCAACCATTTGAATGAGCAGAAGTCTGCAGACCAAAGACCTGATTCCTGGGAAATCCTAAATATATTCTATTCCCACTCATATCCATGGAAGCAAAGCCTCCGCTGTATTTAAAAGCAACCTGAAAGACTGGTCCCTTAATAAGCATTTATTTGGACCAATGACTGGTCCATTTCAATGTAATCAAATTAGCTTCTAACTATTACCTGTCCCTTTAAAACTCTTTCCCAGGTTTGTGTGTCTGGGAATTCAAGCTTGGAAACAGCACAATGAGACTGATTCCAATCTTTAGATTGCAGGCGCGTCTTAGACAGAATATTAATGATGTGTGAGAGGCAATAAAAAAAAAGCAATGTGGTTTTAATTAAATCAGCTGACAAGCCGCCATTCCATCTTGTCTGATTACTACAGAGTTACTGAACATGACCAAATACAGCATGTAACATGGGAAAATGGTAAATAATCATTGTCAGAGCACTGAGTTGCTCCTGGCTTTCAGTCAGGGTCATGGGCTTCTGCAATGGTCCGTCATATAACCTCATTGACTCTGGCCACTCAGAGCTGAATGGGCAACTGGACACCAAAGGTAGGTACCGTTTCCTCAGCCACAGGTAAAAAAGGTCTCCCTGGAGATCCCTTGGCCACAGAGGTTCAGAAGACAAACAGTGCAGCTTTCAGCAGAAGGGCTCAGGGACTTCTATGGTCAAGACAAAGTGAAACCTCTTTCTGGTACACTGCATGTGTACCATATTTGTGTGAGGGGTATGCATGGTCACTGTTTCGTGGGCTGAGGAATGCAACAGTATTATACTTACTAATGAGTCTCAATAGAAGTGTTAAGGCACTATACATACAGTAACATACAGTACTCTGCAGTGCCTGGAAAGCACACTAAATGCCCTTCCCCAGAAACATCAGTTAAACAAAAGAAAAGTGGTCTCAGCTACAGAGAGTGTCAGAAGGGATGATTGGGTGGGAGGAAAGGATAAAGAGGCCCACAGTGGTCCCTTCAGGAAAAAAGCATGTGTGCAAGTGTGTGTGCACATGTGTGTACACGTGTCTCTTTTGTAACCACAAGCCAAAGCTTCCCCAGATCCTGAGCCTTTAAGGGTTTGAAAATCCAGCAGTACTGGCCAGCCATCCACTTAATGGCTGGCCACTGTGAACACTGCAGTGTGGTGTAACATGTTCAGGCAGCACCATCAACATGTGATTGCGACCAGCACTACTGTCATGATGGAGAGATAAGGGTGTGGCCTGAACAAATTGCGGAGAGGAAGGAAGAAAGCTGATGGGAGACGCCCATTTTCACACCATATGATGAGATTAATAGTAAAAAAATAAAAGCAACATAGCTTAGCTTTACTTAAGCAGATCTCCACACCCACAGCTAAGACAAGAGCTGCCATCTGGCAAAATCCTTCTGCTTGCCCAGGGGTAAAAGTATCCAGGAGTAGCACTGATGCAACCATCTGGTAATACTACCTGACCCTTCTTCTGAGCAGAGACGGTTTTGCACAGTGAACAGACTGCATATTAATACATATGCATGTCATGAGCATTTTGAGTGCCCCTCCACCGAGATGTGCTATCAGCAAACATTCAGCAGCAAGCTATGATTTTCTGAGGCAAGAATGGACTTCTACTCGATGCGGTTTTGTCAGGCCTAACAATCCACTAAGCAGGTAGTAACAGCATCAGATCTACATTGTGAATGTAGCAACAATTAAATGGAAAGATCGGGGAAGAAGCATAGGAATGAGCTTCATGAAACTCCAAAACCTTGAGGAGTCCTCTTGCAATCACAAGTCCTATGAAGTCATGAGATGATCTAGTCCATCAAGGAACAGTATCAGAAGACCATCAGGTGCAGCATGGCAGGATTTGCTAACTGGCTAACTGCCAACTTTGTTAACTGCAGCATGGATTTCTTGGAGAAACACGACCAAAAGTGTCTTCTAGAAGAGTTCCTTCTAAGGGAAACTTGTCATAATTTGTCTTGCATGTGATTGGGAAGAAATTTAATTATTCATGAAGATTATATGCTTCCACAGTTGGCTGCCTTAATCCAGCTGCCTGACTTGCCTGAGATTACTGTTATGTGCTGGAGTCCTCCAAGGAATAAATTAGCATAGCTGCAGAGGAGAGTTTGACTTCTACGTATGCCATTATTTAAATAGTTCTATGAAATCCTGGTTGGAAGATTATTAGCAGAGGTCTTGTCCAAAACTCTAACTTCTCTACAGGTTCATTAAAAGGAAGAGAGCAAAGGTGGACTTACAAGAAGGATTCTGCCTGTGCATTACCTTTTTGAAAATTGTGAGTATCATAGAATCACAGAATCACAGAATGCTTTGAGTTGGAAGGGACCTTTGAAGATCACCTAGTCCAACCCCACCCACCATGGGCAGGGACATCTTTCACTAGATCAGGTTGCTGAAAGCCCCATCCAACCTGACCTTGAACACTTCCAATAATGGGGCATCCACAACTTCTCTGGGCAGCCTCTTCAGTGTCTCAACACCCTCATCGTAAAAAAAATAAAATTTTTCCTTATGTCCAATCTACCATCTTTCAGTTTAAAACCATTGTCCCTTGTCCCGTCACTACAGGCCCTGGTAAAATCTCTTTCTCCATCTGTCTAAGCCCCCTTTAAGTATTGAAAGGCCTCAATAAGGTCTCCCCAGAGCCTTCTCTTCTCCAGGCTGAATAACACCAGCTCTCTCAGCCTTTCCTCATAGGAGAGGTGCTCCAGCCTCCTGATAATTTCACAGCCCTCCTCTGGAACTGCTCTAACAGGTCCATGTCTGTCTTGTGCTGGGGTCCCCAGAACTGGATGCAGTACTCCAGCTGAGTTCTCATGAAAGCAGAGAAGAGGGTGAGAATCACCTTCCTTGACCTGCTGGTCATGCTTCTTTTGATGCAGCCCAGCACATTGCCGGCTCATAGCCAATTTTCCATCTTCCAGTATCCCTAAGTCCTTCTCCATGGGGCTGCTCTCAAACAATTAATCCTCTAGTCTGTACTGATATTGGGGATTTCCCTGACCCAGGTGCAGGACCTTGCACTTGGCCTTGTTGAACTTCATGAGGTTCACATGGGCCCACTCCTCAAGCCTGTCAAGGTCCCTCTGGATGTCATCCCATCACAACAAGGTGAGTGGTGCAGTTAATATGCTCCAGTTCCCTCCAACTTGCTAAGGGTGCACTCAATCCCACTGGCTATGTCGCTAATGAAGAAGCTAAATAGTATTGGCCTCAGTACGGACCCTTGAGGGATACCACTTGTCACTGGCTTCTATTTCAACACTGAGCTGTTAACTGAAACTCTTTGGATGCAACCGTCCAGCCAAGTCCTTATCCATCTAATAGTCCATCTATCAAACCCATATCTCTCCAATTTAGAGGTAAGAATGTTGTGGAGGACCATACTAAAGGTCTTACAGAAGTCCAGGTAGATGACATTCAGGTGCTCTCCCTTGTCAACTGATGCAGCCACTCCAACACAGAAGGCCACTGGATTTAGTCAGGCACAATATGCCCTTGCTGAAGTCATGGGGGCTGTCTCTAATCACCTCTTTGTCTTCCTTATGCGTTGACATAACTTCCAGGAGGACTTGTTCCATGATCTTACTGGATACTGCGGTGAGGCTGAGAGGTCAGTAGTTCCCAAGGGTCCTCCTTATTACTCTTTTTAATAATGGGTGTGATATCAACTGTTCCCTCTCAGCAGTGGTTCTAACACAAGGCAAAATTACAGAAAGTTTTCCTATGGAAGTCCATTTGTGTGTTTTCATCTCCATTTCTACTAACATTAGTGCACTGAGTAGGCCATAATGCTTCAGCAGTGATCTGATTGATGCTCATGCTATTCATTTCTCCATGATGGGAGTCCAGCACACACACCACACATCCAGCTGCTGACCAAAGAGTACATTCAGCAAGCTCATTCCTACAGCAACTCTTCTTGCATCAGTAAAACAGTAATAATACCATGAATTAACATGGTCCAATGAAGTTATCTACATTATGCAGCCAGGTCTACAATGGTCCTGCATTGTCTTTTGATCCAGAGCAGTGGCAGAGACCAGGCAGCCAAGGTCTCTCAGGGCCGTGGTATCAGCAGGGGTGGCTGTCAGGAATGCAGGTTACCAATGCATCAAAAGACAAGAGTACAGGAGATCAAGTAAAGATTAGCTATTTATTTTCAAAAAGATCACATGTTTTTCTACCTGATCCAATTTCACTGTGAAGATACATGGTGTCCTCCCTTACTAGAGACATCTACACCAACCAAAACAAGATTTTCCACATTCCTTTTAATAATGCATGGCATTCTGAAGCCTGCTGTCTGCCTGTGATGATGCAAGATGCTCAGAAGTCATTACAACAAAGCCTGAGGGGATTATTTTCTCATTTCCATAATTACACAGTCCGTAATATTATCATGGGCCAATCTTATCTCAAAATATATACCCAGATCTTTAATGACAATACTTCTGAAGTGATGTGTGGGATTAAAGTCCTGCATATGATAAGGCTGCAGCAGTGAGGGAGATGAAAAGTTCAGCTTCCATTAAATGGGGACTTTCATTCCTGAGAAAAGGTAACTGTGCCACAAAACAGCTGACATGGGTCGCAGATCAGAAGTCTGCTGCCACATCTGGAAGACTCTCTCAATCTCTGGAGAGTAAAAAGTGAGAAAAGACTCTCCAGCCACAGCTGTCCATTTCAGAAGTGGGTCCACTTAGTGGCCCTGGAGGTTTTCCATCCACTTGCCTTGCCCTGGCATCACCAGAGGAGCCTGTGCTGGAAGTCCTTTCAACTCTGTAGGACCATGACTTAGCTCCCAGCTCAGGCTCTATGGAGAATGAGAGGGATTACTTTGGTGTCTCTTTTCAGTACCTCACGCAGTTTTCTCTTCTTGCTGATGTTTCAAACCTAAGTCCTGAAGGGTCTGCGCTCATAAATGCATTTAGGTTGTGTACTAGGATGTGCCCTAAATGGCAGGGCTCGTTCAACACTCTTCCAAACAGTCTGAACAACTGTGTCTAAAAAAAAAAAAAGCATGTTTTAAGGAATAAAATGCCATAGGGTAAAGAATCACAACCAGCAAAATTACATTATTTAGTATTCTGAAGGAGTACATGCTAAAATCATCGTAATAGCCTAGGAAAAGCATGGTGAAGGGCCAGGGCACAGAACTCTCTCAGGCATGATTTCTAGCTTGAGCAGAGCCCATCCAGCAAAACTAAACAAGACGGTACCATACCACCTGAGTGGTGGGAAAAGGTTTGAGTTCCTTTCAGCCTGCCTGAAGAGCAACCTCTTTTCTTAGTTAAAGCAACCTCTTTGTCAAGGGACTGTCAAAGGTTGCTGGAAATATTAAACACTGAAATAGAGAAAAAAGTCTCAATAACTTTTTGAATCAATAACTTTTTGTTAATGGTCATTACCCTGTTTCTCACTGCACATCTCATGCTTTCCTAACCTTCAGAGAAGGTTCAGACATTATTCACATTATTGGTGCTGGGGATGTGCACGTGTTTTCTCCTGTGCTCACCCCGTCATACAGTAAACAGTGTCTGTCAGACACGAAAGAGTAAAACAGCAAAGAGCATCTTCCCTACAATGAGCTGTTTTGCCAAAATACTTGTTATGTTGTGTTTAGCCCTTATTATGGTTTACAGTGGCTCCCGAATGACTCCGTAAAAGTACAATGTCTCTGCTTATATTCCTGGCTGAGCACCCGTTTGTCTCGGGGTTTGGATTTGGTACATGTGGGTTTGTGAACAGAATTTTAACTCTTCTTCGTGATGTTATTTGATCTCCCCTTGGGGTGGACGGAGCTGCAAGGAAGGGAGACTTGACGCAAGCGCTAAAGGGAAGGGGATTTTTGAACTCTGTGATTAGCGTAACTGCTGTAGCTCATCTGTCCAATCAGAGTGGCAAAGCTTGTTCCTTCTTTAACCAAAGAATCATAATTTTCAAGAACAATGCCTGTTAAGCATTTGCCTGAGACTTACTTCAACCATAAAGGGTGAAGACAATTCAATTTCAAAAATACCTGTCAAGCATTTCTTATGCATAGCTAAAATGCAGCTTTTCTTCTTTATTGCTGTGTACCTCAGGTTGCCACATCTGTTGTTAGAAGAGCCTAAATGTAATCAAACAGCCTAGTAGCATTTATACCTACTTTACCTAAGGACCAAGCTGCAGAGAAGCAAAGTCCCTGCTGTTTGAAATGAAGCAACCTCTGCCTGACTCACAGGTTATAGACAACCCTGACCAAAAAAGTCTAAGAGGCCATTTTCTTCACCAAAAGACAAAAGAAATGCTCAATAAAGCATGCCTTGAGAGATGGAAATGCTTACACCAGGATGAGCACAGCACTGGTTGTCCATGAGTACCACTTGCTGCCAAGACATTCAGAGTTGCTGAGCAGCAGAAGGAACAGGAGTGGGCTCTTGCCACATCTGACCGCTGCTTTGTCAAGTGAGGAATGATTTGCTTAAGGCTAGCCCAGCTCATAGTTAACTCATCTCTGACACCACAGGTGATGTGACAGCAGGCAAAGGCAGTGTGTTGGTTCCTCTCTGTCTACAGCTTCCCCTTTGTCATCGTCCTACAGTGTAACATGAAGCTACTCCACTCCTGAAGTTTGGTGACAGGGGAAACTTTGCAATTAGCTTCTGAGTTTTGATTCAAATGACCTCAGTCTTCCCTATGGAGAGCAAATCTTACTATTTCTGATACAGAGAGAGATCTATCGCATGCCTAGTCAGTAGGGCCCTTCAAGTAGCTTAGTGTTTGTGGTGGAGGGGCTATGTTTTATATCATCAAGGTATGGAGGAAGAGGATGCACCCATGCACTATTCCTGCAGAAGAAGAGCAATTGCCTGATACAGTGTCCTCATTCTTTTTGTTTTCTTTGCTGAGAATTTTCCCCTTTCTGAAATACTAAACAGCTCATTTCTTCCAAGCTAAACAAATGATTCTGCCAACTACTGATTCTTTTTCTCCTTTCTACTTCTAATGGTTGGTACTGTAAGTACAAGTTTCCCTTTGTCTGATAGCAGGTCAGGAGGCCAAGAAGAGCTAGGGGTAGCTCCTGTGACACATCAATACTGCGCCAAATTCTTCAATTTGGCTACACCATGAGTAGCATCACTCTTGGATTCCACCAACCCCATTGGCCAACTCCCAGGAGGCTACTGCTTTGGTCAGAGACTAGCAGAGTGCAGTAAGAGACCAACAAAGTCTCCATCCTCAGAGCCATGTATGTCCCTTTTACTGTCCTGGTGCTTCCTCTCCTCTTTGTTATCCTGTTATTCTCCACAAAACAGTCCAGTTAAGCCAGTCTTCCAGATTAGGAAGGCAATTGCATTAGGAAAGCAATAGCAACAAACTTCAGCATCAACCAAGATCTAGTCCAAAGGGCTGCAGCTGACAGCCTACGCTCATTCCTCTCCACAGTGTTTACAAAGAAGAGCACTAGGGACAAGAATGAACATTGCTGCAGAGACACAAACCACTGAGAGGTTATGTACTCGATGGGTCTGTGGTCAAAGCAGGCTAAATTCAATGCAGGTATGAATCTAGTGAAGTCAGTTGACTTACACCACAGATTAATTTGGCTTGATCTCTCTTACCATGTGTCTCAATAGTTGAACTCTGAACTCTTCTAAAAGAAGACCTAGTTTCACTAACCTTACTGGAGCTCTGAATTAGAGTAAAAATTTTCCAGTGGCCTGCAAAACCCATATATTACAATAGCAGATAATAGTTTTTAGTCCACAGAAAATGCATGGGTTTGGAAACAGAGACAGACATGCTGGAGGTGCCCAATGACTATGATCAGTTTTGCAAATGGCATTGCTTTGAGTGGGTTCTCAGATCCGTAAGCTTCCCTTTGAATTTAATACATGAATGAACCCAAAGCAAAAAATTGAAATTGCACCAGAAACTGCACATTCTGCATGATTCGGGATCAGAGTCTGAGAAGGTTGCTGCCTGTTCAGTGCTGAATTAAAATGGTAAATTATTGAAAATATGTCACTAATTATCAGGTGGAAAAAAGCTCCCAAATTATCTAGGCCTTGCTCATCTACCAGTTTTGTAAAAATAACATCATTTTCACTAACAATGTTTTACACAAAAATGAAAATTAAGGTGACAGTGGAACTGTTGAATAAGCGTAAGACCAGCTTATCCCTTCAAGCATAAATAGCTGAAGGAGTGGTTTGTGGTGAGGAATAACCTATGACAATCACGCTCTTTCATGTACTGGGATGGAGCTGCTCTGTGTACTCCCCCTTCACCCAGCCCTGTCCCCAGTTTGGGTGAAGTCATGTGTTTGGCTTTCAATAGGCAGTCCTTATCTACGTGACTGGTTTGGAGAAGTACTGTGTCCCTGGAGCCATGGGTCACTGGAAATGATGCAGCACACAGGTTGCCTAGCTTCTTCTGGCTTCTCCTAAAGTAACCTGGAGCAGGGAGTGAGGGGGTATGAGGGCTGGCTGCTCTGTGTGAGGAGGGGAGATGCCCAGGGTGATAACAAGGCCAGCGGAGGCCATGGTCTCACCAACGAGGAGCCAGTCCCACAGGACTCAAGCAAGACCAGCAAAGCAGGTTCAACCAAGAGTCCCGATCACCTGCCAAGTCCACAGTGGTGAAGAAGGAGGGAGGTCAAGGTGGGAAGTCAAAGCATGGGGTCAGGCTCCAGGCCAATAGGATCCATGGCACAGGCATGGCTGCAGTGCAGCTGCGGTTCAGCTCAGGCGGGCACCAACAGGGAGAGCCCCTCAGCTTAAAAGCAGCTCCCAAGCAAAAAGGGGGGACGTGGGGGCATCCTCCAGGCAGCAAGATGACCTTGAGCATGGCTAGCCAAACCCCAGCAAGAGGGGAAATATGCTCTGCATCCTTCCCACCACTGCCGTCCTGTACACCCGGCCATGTTGTGGCACAGTGCCGGGAGCCTGGGGGCAGGGAATTGGGGACAGTTGGCTGGAGGCAGAGGATCCCCTGCTTCCCCCACCCAAGCAGCATTGCCCCCTCCCGCAGGGGGTTGTGTGCAGCTCTCAGGGACTCAGCAGTGCTGCTGAAGCAGGGTGATGGATTCCCCTGCAGGAAAGAGAAGCTTAAAACAAAAGGATTATAAAAGTAGCTGGAAACTTGGAAAAAATGCATACAAAAGAGTAGAGGGAGTTGGATGAATAAAAAGCCCCCCCCCCCAGGTGCCAGCAAGGTAAACAGTGGAAAGGTTGGACGCAGAGCATTCAAACAGCTTTGCTTTCATAAAGTGCCTTTTTTTTTTTTTTTTAGACTTTTGGTTCTGTTTTTCTTCTTTATCTCTCCCCAGCAGCCGCTGACAGATGACCTTTAAAGCCCCGGAGAGCCGCACCAGCAGGTGATTTACTAACAGCTGTGCCAGTCCACAAAACAGAGGGGGGCAGAGGTCGCCGCCGGACAGGGCTGCCCAGCGAATTCAAGGGTGGGATTTAATTAAAGAAAGATGCATTACACTTTTTATTGACTTGTGTGCGTGCGTGTGCGAGCCTTTTCTTTATTTCTCCTTTTTTTTTTTTTTTTTTTTTTCTTTTTTTTTTTTTTTTTTTTTTTTTTTTTTTTTTTTTTTTTTTTTTTTTC
>VZTL01024466.1:22747-43343 GCA_013400535.1 Scopus umbretta | reverse complement strand
AAAAAAAAAAAAAAAAGTTTCGTTATGGGGAAAGGTCAAAGTCAAGTTTTTCTGCAACAGCAGATTTCTTCACTGGCTTTGGTGTCTCTGTTACTGAGCACTCACCACATCACCTTCAATATTCGAAGAGCAGTTTTGAAATCACCATGCAATGAGAACTGAGCCAGGTAATGTCTGACAGCCTGTTGTGCCTCTGTGCATCAAGAGACTGTTGCTTCAATTTTATATGCTCTTCCTCTACAAAATGTGCACCCTGGATAGAGTCCCAACATGCTAGTGACTGCCTGGTTGTTTGGGTTGTATTTGAATTGAGGTTTGTGGTAGGTGCACTTTAAAAAAAAAAACAACAAAAAAACAAAAAAAACACCAAACCACACATACAAAAACCAGTGACCAATACAAGATAATACGCAGATGTGTAAATAACTGTGGGAAGATTTCCAAAACACAGACTCTGTCTAACATTTATCAGTGGTTTGTTTTCCCTCTGGCTAAGATTCTCAAAAGTGGGTGCCTAAAGTTAGTCTCTCCTGGGTAAAAGCTTCAAAAGCATCTTAATAACACAGGAATCTAAGTGCCTAGTAGAACACTTCTCAAAGGCTCTGGAAAATCTCAGCCCTCCATCCACATCTTTAGTGATATGATTTTTAAATGCTTGGAGCTCACAGTAGCTGCTATTGCAGCCGAGGGCGAGGATTCTTCTGAGGAGCCGGAGGAAATGGGACATCCATCACACTTTGTCTCGTGGCCTGACACTTTCCGAAAAAATCACACCTAATATGGATTTCCATATTCAACACAAGTCTAACCTTAAGCCTCAATTTTTTAAAATCCCGGAGTCAGTTTCTATACCATGGATGTCACGCCATGGCATTTGTATTTACAAATCAAACACTGTGGCATTTGTATTTACAAATCAGACCACAAGTACTGTCATTTTGGGGAAGATTTCACAGCACTGTTACTCCAATATCCACAGCCCATCATTGCTGTCAGATGCACTAGCTCTAGGCAATAGGGGGTATAAAGGGCACCAAATAAACAAGCAGAAATTCTTCTCTCATGCAAATTTTATTACAGCTTTATGAGGGGACTGTAAAAGATTTCTGCGTTTAGCTGCTTCTTATGGAAGGAGGATTTTTTCAGCTGCTTCTTATGGAAGGAGGATTTTTTCCATAGTACTAAAACAAAAACAAAAACAAATTTCACCCTGGGAAGAAGGGCAGAAGGACTTCTGGCACAGCTATTTCAGAGTTAGTTCTTCCACGCTCCTTATTCTACAAGAGCTCCCCAAGGAAAACAGAGCAAAAGGCATTTTTTTCGTTCTAGGAGAATTTCACTTACTGAACAGGCTAGCCCAAGGAGCAGAAATCAATTAGCAAAGGAACATCAAGGCCTGGATGTAACTCTAGTTGTGTGGTGTGTCTAGCACAGGAGGCTGGATCTCTAGGTTCTAATTGCATCTAGGGGAGAACGTTGGCTCCCAAAGGCGATGCATCCCTTCATGGAAGAGGTACTTCAGAAACAGAGGATGAAGCAACCTTTGCCGTTGCCTATCTGTCTCTCCCATGAGGACAGAGGGACGCAGCTACTAGGTGCTAGAGACAGCTGAAATAAACCCAGGCCAAGGACTGGAAGGGACCAGAACAGCTACAGAAACCCTGGCAGATGCCAAGGGTTAGAAGTGTCTTCAGAAGCACTCTCCAACCACGCGTCCAAATCACTGCTGATGACAGGAACAGAAACTTTGCTGCTGACAAGGAAATCAAAGAGAAGCAGTAAAACAATCAAAGGCAAAAATTAAATCAATGCAGACCCTCTCCATTTTGGCGAGACCTAAGCAAGCATTTTACTCACTGAATTTAGCCTTGCTCTTGTTTCCATATGGGTCACCTAGAGGTTATGGCTTCCTAATCTCATGTATCGATCTCATGTCTGAGCCATTTTCAGGATGGATCATATGTCTCTGCACTGCTTGTCAGCCATTCGTTATTATATCAACATTCATGCAATACCAGTCAGCTTCACTATGTACAAGGTCATACAGTATATAATTTTTGGTCCCCAAACAAGGTTTTCTGATGAAAAAAAAAAAAAATTATTCACAAGGTAACATTTCTCCATGCAAGTAGTCTCTATTGTTAACATTTTCTGTTGCTATTAATATTATTGCCAGTAAGCTATTCACTGTGAAGCACGTACAATGAAGAAGAGGCACTTGAAGGTCAGAAGGAATCAATATTAATGAAAAGTAAACATACAAGTCAGGGAGGAATCACAAACCCAGCTTGAAGCTAATTTGGTTTTTTATTCCAGCAAATATGCATGGTCGCTTTTGCATTGTATTCACAAAGTTCTTGTTTGGAAGTGTTGTTAGGAACTTTCGAACTCGCCTTCAGTTTCTAAGCCACTGTATCGTCAGCCAAACATTTCTTGTTCACCAGAGCCCCAGTGCAGTCCTAATTCAAGAAAATGGCAAATTTTCTTTTGCTGTTAATAGGGGAGCTCATAATGTCCAGTTTCCTAAGGACCCTAGAAAAGACCCCAGCCACGTTACCTGCAGCCTCCACAGAGCCATAAGCCCTTTTCTGAGCTATCGCTCTGCTTGGATGTAGAGCATATCTTCCACGTACTGATGTGCTTCATGCTAAATATGGAACAGCAGTCAACATCTGTGGAGAGTTCGTATTTGGCATGTTTACATGAGTATTTATTCCTCCTTTGTCTTCAAGCAACAACTACTACATAATGTATTTGGTATGATTAATTGTGGGAATGTTGCTCATCCCAGCATAGCATGACATCTCCAATTACATTACATCTTTCTCTCATTTGTAAGGGAAGAACTGATTTTTGTATCTTGACATGTTTATCATTGTGAGGTTGAGCTAGTTATCTTATATGGGCCTGCTCCCTAGTTCTCAGGGTTGACAGATTATGGTGTCACATTAAAATCACATATGCCTTGTTATTGCAGCTGCATCTTGAAAGGAAAGCAAATAGAGGAATCTCCACCACACAAGAGCTGTAAGATGTTTTGTTCAATGAGCCAGTGGTTTGCAAGGTTGGTTTAGGCTATTACAATTTATATAGTTATTTGGTATTTGATTTTCCCAAAATTTTTTAAAATCTCAATAATGGAAAATTTAACACATATTTCCATAGTCCTGCAGGAGCCTCAACTGATCAGAAACTTTCTTTCTGGGTGGGATTTGCATCACCTAATTTAGGCCATCTATTTAAAAGTTGGGCATCTGCTCTAAATTAAGCACTCAGGCACCAGTGACAGACAGATGCTTCTTGAGAGATGACTTATCCCACCTGGTTTCAACCAGAGGTTTAGAACAGGGAGTCTAGCTCCCTTGCATGTGGATGCAGAGCAAACCAAAAAGAGGAGCTGTTGTTCCCAGGCAAGACCATTATTACAACCTCATCAGACTGCTCTACTCAGTAACGGTCATTCCAGGTGAGGGGTACATTACAGAGGAGATATTAAGGAGCAGGTAAAAAATCAGATATGAGGAAAGTCTAAGAATTCAATATTTTTGCCCAATTTGTGGTGAAAAATACATCTTCGTAGCTCTGCTTCAAAACTTGCAACATTTTTGTCTTTAGGACTTTTCAAATGCATTAATACAAAGATGTATTCAAAAAAGTTCTCAAAACAGCTGTGAGATCCAGGCTAAAATTCTCATCCTGGTGGACTCCACAGAACTTTTATACAAAGTTCAAGATGCCATGCAGCATGAGAAAACTATTTTGAAGCACATCTCTAGACTTTGCACTTTTGGGTGACCAACTTTGCTACTGAAGCACTTGCAGTGCAGTTTAGGTGGGCTCACACATCAGAAGGACCTAGAAGCCCAGCTGTACAGGCATGAAAAGAGGGAAATAAGCCTTGATCATTGGATGAATGAAGCATCCTTTTCACTTCCTCACAGTAGGACTTCAGGCAGTATAGCTATTTAAAGTAAGGTGCTGCTTGCCTGCCCTGGTGTTTTCAAACTAACTGGGAGTGTGCAAAGGTCCACATGCAGTTTTAGTTCATGCACTGATGAAAATCTGCCCAGCAGCTTGGATGGGAACCTAAACCCGTATTTGTTTCTGGAGTATAAAATTTATTGTTTCAGAGAAAACTGAGGAATCTGAGATTTGGGAAAACACAGAAGGCCAACATGATGGTCTGAGATAATTTTCACCAACATACAAGAGGGCTTCTGGTGTCCTGATAACACTTCTATTTGTTGTAGACGTTTCATTGTCTCTGAGCAGAAGAACTGACCCTTTGCACATACTCATTCAGATTTACCATACTTTGAAAAACTATTTTCCAGTGGCGCTTACAGTCCAAGACACAAACGTGAAGGTTTCTTCTAGATGCACTTGAAAAGAAAAAGAGCTCCACATAGAAATCGAGGAGGACAGCATTCTTATTTGCAAGCACATGGGCGTTTTTCCTCGCCCTACTCATTCCACAGTTGCTTTTATTGGGGAAGGCAGAGCTACAGAGGCCAAGATCAAGTGAACATGCAGTTCAGTAATAGCTGAATTCCTCAGCCTAGAAACTATATTCTTACAGGCAGGGCAATGGGCTAAATGAAACCTCTTTCCATCTCTGCAAAGCATAATCTTCTGGAAACACTACCTTGTGTTTTTCATTATAGTTATTGGTATGATAATTACTTGGTTATTAATACTTAATGCTTAGCTCTTGCAAAGAGTTTCAGCTTCTGCGCTGCTGCTTTGTTTCTGCTGCTGTGGGAACGAGAGGGAAGAATTGGGAGTCCTTCCTTTCAGAAAATGGACCTGCAAAAATTCTATCCCAGTACGTCATTCTTCGGTGAATTACCCATGTGGTAGTTGGAAGACCAAGGCCCTACTTTTTCATTAACCTGCACTTGCCACTGGTATGTGTGCAGTTTCTTAAGTTGATGATTTGTGTATAGACACAAAAATGCAAGACACACACACACAGAGAACTAGTGCTCAAGGCAGCAGCAGCAATACAGATAAGTTGTCTCTTCCATAACTTACAATTAAGGGTTATCATTAACGGACCTGGACAACTTCCTAGAAGGACTAATTAGTGCTTTAATTGGTTCTCTCCTCATCATATTTTTGTTTATCCATGCCCATAAGAGCTCCAGCTGTGTTAAGCAGTTTTCCAATTAATAATGCATTTGAACTTAATACTCCAGTTTTTCTGACAGTCATTTTTCCTCCTTGTTTATTTAGCTGACTTACAGCATGTAATTTCCACATATTTCTCAGCAGCTGGAACCCACTGAATGCTGCCACTGTCCCTAGGCAAGAGCTGCCTGGTACCCACCATGTCTTCTGTGGAAGCCATTGTAGCTCTCTCTCCACAGATGGAGAGGGACTGCCTTTGTAAACGTCCACTGCCACATTTGTGGTTTCACTTGAAGTTTCATGGCCAGCCCCTTCCAGTCCTCCCCTTTCCTGAAGGCTTTTTTGTAGTAATGACTCAGCTGTTTATTTTCCTCTTCCTGCTTCTTCTTTCAGTCTGTAAGCAAGTCTTTGCTACCCGCTGTGCAGTAAGAGGAAGGTGAGGGGCTCTTTTTCTCTCCTGCAAGCAGGAGGAGGCAGGGAGTGACAGAGCATTAGAGAATGAAAGGAGACCAGATAGCCTGTACCCCTAGGCTTCTTCCTTCTAGCCCTCAGAAGAGTCCCTTAGGAGAGTTCATCTCACTGGCCTTGCTGGACTGCCTTCTCGTTCAGCATGCCCTCTGCATCTCCTGTTCTCAGCTGGTGGTGGAAGAATAAAACAAAAATGTCATGAGAGAGGCTAGTCTCATGGCTGAAACCAGAAAGTATGCATCCCAAATTAGAGGCTCAAACTGCTCGGATACATTCCTGAACCAACTACCAACCCTGCTGTCAAACCAGTCCTTCCCCCGTTATTTGGAAGAAGCCACTGGGGATCATTCAACCATTTTGTATGTCCTGAGGAGAGGAAGGTTACCCCCAACCTGAAATAAGGAGTGTCATAAAATAAAATAATGCATGGGAACATCAACCACAAAAAAAGACAAAAATGCAATGAGTACAGTGGCTCCAGCACACCTGTTTCAACTTCCACTGGAGCAGAACAGCAAAGAGACAAGTTTTGCAAATCCCTGCACAAAAGCTGCTCTGTCCATTTCCATCACCTGGTTCAAAATAACATGTGATGAAGCCCTGCTAGCAAGCACCGGGCGGATGGGCAGGTCTCAGCTTAAAGCCCACTGCCAGACCCAGGAAAGCACAGTTAAGAGACACCCTGTTTTCTTCTCTCCACAGTAGCTCTTGGCATGCCTAAGAAACGAAGATGCTTTAACACAGAAGCAACAGTAGCACTAAAAAGAACACTTGTGTGTTAAATCATCAGGAAAAAAACAATGATTATCCCTTTCTTCTTTGTGTTCTTTTTGTTTTCCTGCCAAATACCAGAGAGAACAAAATAGCAGGTTTTTTTGCTGTGCAAGGCAAACTTGTAAAGTCAGAGGGAAAACAAATCCTGAGCAAATAACTCAAAGCAAATAACTGAAGGAAGTGAGGGTGGGGAGGTAGGCAGTGGGAAGACCAACTGATGCATTTTCAGCATTTGCTGTATTAAGCCTTGAAGTAAGAAGATAAATGAAGAACGGACATCTCCATAGCCAAAAAAATGCCCTGCTTTCTCTGGTGAACAACAAAATGCTTAGAAGTTATATCCCAAGCCTAAAACTGCCACTAACAAGCAACAGTGCAGATCCAGACACTCAGGGGGCTCTCACAACAACATCCATGGGACTGGATTTGACTGGGGAGGAAAGCTTGTGCTTAGACCTAGCTCTAGCTAACCTAAAACAGAATGATGGATCAACTCAAAATACTGGCCTTACACAAATGTTTACAGTTCAAGAATGTATGTTATAAACTTTCAAGACAGAGAAACCTGTGCATCCACATAGCCAGAAGAGTCTACAGGGTTTGGCAGGGACTACGGTTCTGCCTAAAGGTACCTCCAGAGCCTTGGGATGCTCCTGAAGACCCTTCCCCGTGGGTGGTCAAAATAATGTGAAGGAATCTTACCAACCACTCTGGACTGGCAGAAAGGTCTCAGCCTGGCACCCTAGAGGCAGGACTCAATCTGATTCAGTGTGACCATGGACACCTCGATGGACTTACAGTCTGGTGGCCAAGCCCAGCAGTGTGCTGGGAGTATGGTAAGGAAAATACCATCTTACCATATTCACTAAGGGCCAGACCAGGACACATGTGTCTGTTTTGGGTAAAAAGCTCCGCCCTGGGCTGACATCACCAGGATTACCTGATGCCACTGATTTCTGAATAGTAAAGCTGAGGGCTTCTCTGCAGGACTGGGGCCACACTAAAAATGATGGAGGGTAAGCACGGGCAGCTGGTCCTTTCGGCATCAGTGCTTCATTCCTTCTGGGCCAGGACATTGACTGCTCTGGGCGGTTCTCTGGACCTCAGAGTCATGCTGGGAGTGGAGGCATGCTTTGTTTTCCATCCCTGCACACATTCCTCTGCAAGAACAACTCCCTGAGGCCAAGCCAAGCCAGCATCTCTTGTTCTTGGACTCTCCCACCATATTGGACTCTTTATCAGGGTATTGCTTTCTCTCCTTAGTTACTCTTACTTTGAAAAATGAGCTCAAATCCCCACCTATTGGCACACAAAGGAACCTTCCTCTTTCTCCTTAACTCTGCTGTGACCACAACAGCTGCTACAACGCAGAAGTACCGATGCGCACGTACCACAGTTTTCCCCCTCCTTCATTTAAAAAGAAAGGTGTCTTCCCATGCAGCAAGCTGGAAATTCTGCCTGTTTAAAATACAAAGCAGCAGCAAATTGAAATAGACCTGGAGAGGCCATTGCCTGATGTAATAGGATTAAGGGCTATATCTCAGGCAATGCTTCTGGAATCAGCTGTTTCTTATCTGGGCTTCTTTGTAGAAACTACGATCTCTTTGTACCAGACCTGTTACTGGGCTACCTAACAAATGCTATTTTTGGCTGGCTGTACAAATGCCATATATAAAACCTGAGTTTCTAGGAGGGAAGCTACTTTGTGACTGAATAGCCAAAATGCAGGTGCTTTAACTGGTGAAATAAATGCAACTCCTTCCCCAGCCTTTGCTGAGAAGGCTGTCTCAAAGAGCAGATCGCACTTTCTCCCAGCTCCTCTATACCACGCACCAAAGATTATTTTTTTATACCACAATTAAGTCTCTGAACTATTTTGAAATCCCACACAAAGACAGTCTGGTACAACAGGCATTATGCACACATGCTTCCACATGCCTCCTGTTTACCACCAGCCACACCAGTATAACCCATGCTATGTAAATTTGTTCCCCGATGGTCTCCCAGACACATCTCCTGTTTCCCATCATCAGAAAATGACAACTCTTATGGAAAATAAGCAGGCTGGCTAAAAAAAAAGTGACATAAAAATGACTTCTTGGTGCCCTCCTCTCTTGTTCTCCTAGGACAGCCGTTTCTCCTCCACCTAATAAAACACTCAGACAGCTAATTAGCTCCCTCTCATCCCTGCAGTCAACAGATTTTTCCCTACTGAGAGGCTGCTGGTTTCCAGGAGGAGAAGTGGGAAGGACTGCAGGAGACATCCCTGCCTCTCCCACTCCCCAGAGCTGAGCATGCTCCCATTTTACACAGTCATCAGTCCCTGGAGCCCAGGCCCGGTGAAAAGGAGACTAGATAAGGATAAGAAAGTGCCAAGATTTTCAGTCCCCCTTTTCTCTTCCTGCAGCCCATGCTTAACCTCACTTTATGAAATGAGCTGGATGACTTTCATAGGCAAAAGCTGCCTGCACAATGACTTCTATTCCATTCATTCCCAGCCCTTTTCCTCCACAAGTAAGAGCCGATAACAATCTCTTGCAATTCAATAGGCTTCATATCGTCTCCAGGAAATAATTGAACCCTTTGTGGCTTTCAGAGCAACATTTTGGTATTTTCCCTGGCATTAAAATACTGCTGGATTCTGTTTAAATGGAAGAGATGGCCAGTCCACATTAGCTGGGGGAAGAGACAAAGCCAAGAAGAATACAAGTCAGCTGCCTGCGAATAAACACTGTAAACAGGGCAAAACCAAGGGTTCCCAATGGGAAGAACCAGTTCTTTCACCGTGAGTTAACTGGCCTCCCTCTTTGCCTCACCCTAAAAAATAGAACTCAGAGTGTGAGCCAAAATCCATTATTTCAATGGGACCAGTTCCCCACTTCACCCCATACCAAAATAACCTGGCATGTTTCTGTTCTGGCACAGGTTTCCCCCTCTCCCCTATCCGCTACAGAGCATCATCACCATCACAATCCTGCAAAATAAGTCATTCCAGCTGATACAGAAGTCCCAGATGACATGCACTTCATAAGAATAAGCTAGGGGAAAGAACTGGCCAGGCTTACCAAAGCCCATGCCCAAAGTAAAATTAGCTATTTATATGTCATTGTGCACTTGTCTGGTGCTCTCCAGTGACAGTTTGTTGAGTACAGGAGATCCCTGGATACTGTCAGCCTGGAATTGGAGTCCCACCCTGTAAAACTTTTCAAGCAGACACAGCCTCCTTACTTTAGATGAAACACCTTCATCTGAACAGTCAACCCCAGTGTAGCTAACGGGATAGGCCCCGCGATGGCTGTGTACCACTACAACCTTTGCAAAACCTCCAAAAACCTTTTCTATGGCGATATTCAAACACATTCCTGCAGGGCTTTCACATGCCACATCCTTCTGCCTGCCCGCCATTGATTTCGTGCCCTGTCTCCTCACTTTAGTGCCCACAGACTTCTGCTGGAAGCATTAATGAGAGCAATGTGCAAACAAATGTGGAAAATAATCTCTAATGCTGCAGGCTCAGAGGCCAGCGGAAACCAGAGGATGTTTTCTGGCAAAACAGCAGCAATAAGAACTCTTCTCTAAATAAATAATGTCTCAGCGCATACAAGTTTAGCACTAGCAAAGAGACCTGGGGCTGAAGGCTCTAACGAGTGTTTCATGCCCCCCTCCAGTGAAGCACTGACACATAAGCCCCTACCATTAAGCCATACACTCAGGTGGGCATGGTGATCAAAGTTCACTCAACAGGCAAAATTTCAGGAGTCCTCACTTTCCTGTTGCCTTTATAAAGATGCTTCATCTGGCTATAAAGTAATTAAATACTATCACCCTAATTTTATACAGGAGGAAACAGCACCTCAGAAAGGTTACAGCTAAGAGACTCCTTGCTGGGCACTCAGGAAAACAGAAGTAGAACAAAGCTGAGAGCTTGACACAACTCTCAACATGAGCAAACCCATATAAGTGCCTCACTCCCGGACCATCTCCCTGGATTACAGCTCCCCAGGGAGAGACGATAGGAATGCCCTCCCACTACCAACCACTCCCACATCAGCTGACTCTGCTCTACCAGGAAGGACCAACGGTGGCCACCTGTGTCTTGCCCCATGGGGCCAACTCCTGCCCCTTCCCTGGGCACGCCGTGCCCTGTGGGCAGCCTGAAGCCTGCCCATGCAGGGGCATCTCACCCTGTAGGCTTCTCCCTTCGCTCCAGCCACTTAGCTCTGCACAGCAGACGATCAAGAGCTCGTTATGAAGCAGAGGGGCCGCTCAGTGGCTACCACACCTTGCGCAGAAATGTTATGACAGTTGTCTAGGAGGTTGTTACCACTGTATATCACATGAACTGGGGTTGGTGAGGCGGAGGAAGCCAAGACCCGTGGCCCATTTGTTGCCTGCCCTGATAGACATCCTATTGATAGCTCCATCTCACACTGGCAAAGCCCTTTGTACCACTCTGGGACAGCTGCTCTGATGCCAAGAATTCCTTGCAGGCCGGCCAGCCCTCGTGGTGCTACCAGGGAAGCTCCAGTTTCAGCAAAGAATTTGATGGTTGTCTGGCAAGTGTATAAATCATAAAAGTAGCTTTGTTCTGCAACACTTCAAACCTTTCAGGCTCTCTCGTATGGCTGCAGTTTGCTGGCACTTGCTGTTCAATTTATATAAGCTAAGCTGTGCAAACTCATACCTTTCCAGCAGCCTGTTATACCACACAGAGATGCTGCCCCGCTACTCCAAGCTGCATTTTGCTGACAGCAGGGCCTTTCTGGAAAAGGTGCAGCGTCTTTTTTTCGACATTTCATTTCACAGGAAACCAGTCCATGCTTTTAAAACCTATTCACTTAAATAAAATTAGGAGGCTGCATGCAGGCAAGCCCTGTGCCCAGGACAGAAGACCCGGAGAGTGAAGCTCTCAGTTTTCCGTGAAACAACTGCAGCCCAGCCAGCAGCAGAGCAAGTTGCCTTATCCTGGGAGATGGGGAGGGTTGCAAGGCAGCCAGGGACTGCGGCTGCAGGATTTTTCTGACCTGCAGGTTAAAAAATAGGCATGAACAAAGAGGAATTCAGACACTTCATGCTGGATTCCCACAAATCCGCAGGCAAAGTGCTACTGCCCAAAAAGTCCCTGCAAAACTGTGCTGTATGGGTGCAGAAAAAGACCCTGCTATACCTGTCTGCAGTATGTGGCATTTATTGCCCGGACAGCCCCCAGCAGAGAGGGCATTGGCAGGAGCGATGGCAGCCAAGCATGCCCATGCCTCTGGCACCCATGACAGCCTCAGCAGCTGCTGCCTGCAAAGGAGAAGGTGGCAAGTGAAATTCCCTTTGGAGACATGGCCCGGGGCGAAGGCAGCGTTTGAGTTTCTGGGTGCCTCCAGCAGAGAGGGAATGGGAGTAGAGACTGCCATGTTGAGCAATGGTCCCACCCTACTCCCTAACCCACAGCTAGCCAGGTGGGAAAGCAGCATTTCGTGGGCAGGGAATGGGTGTATCCCAAGACAGGTGGGCCAGGCCTTTATCTGATGTGAATCTACACAGTGCCTTTGATGTTGGTGGGTCTGACTGGTAGGTTGGAGCAGGAGCCCTGTGATAATAAGGTGAAGCCAGTGGAACCTGCTCAGACACTCTGCTCATTTGAAAATCAGGCTTTTTTTATGGAGCTGCTGAGCGTGGAGACCATCTGTGCAACGCAACGTGGGGCTGTGCAGATACCCAAGCCAGAGGCAGCTAATAAATGAGCAAGGAAGAAGAACTGGAAAGAAAAAAAAAGTTTCAGTTTTCAGCAAAACCTCCAAATTTCTTCCCAATGCAAAGTACTGAGTTCTGTGAATGGTTAGACATCTCAGCCATTTAAGCCTTTTATGAAACCTAGGTCAGGTGTTTTCAAACTGGATGAGAACTGCATAAGAAAAACAGAGTTAACATCAGTCCAGGCTCAACACCGTCGCCCTTCTCACCTCCTCGGCAGCTGCACTGCTGGACTCTCCCATCCCAGCAGGTTGCCAGAGCTGCTTGCTGGGAGGCATTTTCCTTTTCTGCCACTCCCCAGCAGTGCAGGCTGTGGCTCAGACCTGCCATAGTTTCTCACCAGTATGTCAAGGTGAGCAGGGGGGAATCAATCAGTATAGCTGGGGGCAGGGGGGAAAGTCAGTGTCAGGGCTCTGATGGACAGATCAAAACTCCTGAGCACCCACATGCTTGGCTCCCTGACAGCTGGAAAGGACCCTGCAGGCAGCAGGACACATGTTGAAGATGGCCGTGATTACACATTCTTTTTACAAGTGACATCTAAAGGCCCTGTGGACCACGAGACTCCTGGGGAAGGATGCTTTTATGAAGTCCTACCCTACATCCTAGGGGCCAAGAGAATCTGCGGGTTGGAGTGAAATGAAAAAGGAGTATCATTTGGGATCCCAGATAGAAAAAGTTTGGGTGGGGAAAAGACGTATTTCAAAGCTCAAGCTATGTATATATATTTATAGATGTGTCTCTATGTATGTATGTATATACATACACCTCTCTTTTAATCACTGAGACATACAAACGTGCAGTGCACACACGTACACGCACATGCCCACGTGTCCGTCCATTGGCCCTTTGTTAACTGCAGCCCAGTGACACGTTGCAGCTTACTGCCCCTGACCCCCCGGAAGGTCAAGATTCAGCCTGTCGGGGAAATCAACTGTCCAAAGCAATTAGAAGACTGCAAGCACAGGGATGAAATGAAAGCAGAGACTGCGAAATGCCAAAGACTTATTTTTACAGCTAGCTTCCATCCCTATTGATCTCCAAGCCTCCAGGCTTGGTGCGAAGCTGGGAGACGGCAGTCCCAGAATGCTGTCACCCCTCTTGAGTTCCTCATGTCCATCCTGTCTTGCTGATGGCCAGCAGCGGCACCACTGCTGTGTGTGCATCCCTGCCTGTGTCATCTGTGACATGGGCAGCACAAGCCATAGCCTATTTTGTACTTCTGCAGGAGACAATAATTTAGAAGTTTTCACTGGCCAGACCATTTCACCTCCCTCCCTCCATCCAGAGTCTCCCACACTGGATGGACCATTAAATGCACTACTGTATGCAAGGATGCACTGGTACTGAATGTTTCCCAAATGCAAATATAACATGGACAGGCTGGTTTACACTTAGCATGGAAAACACAGCAAACAGACTCTTGTTTTTCCTCTCATTTATCCAAGATGTGAATGAGCTCTAACACCACTGAAACCAGTCAAATTACATCCCAGAGTAAATGAGATCCAAAGGCGCCCAGGATCTCAAAAGGAGCAGTTAGGGGCACAGAAACGCTCTAAAACTAAGGAAAGACCTAATGGGGGAGGCAGGGGAGGGGACAAAAAATAACAAAGCACCTACCTGCAGGCCATAAGAAATGTTTCCCCACAGGAAATTAAAACTCGTAAGTCATGCATGCCCACCTAAGCCCATGCCAGGAAGAAGAAATAAAAGACTGGGGAAGGGGAGGGAGTAGCAGCTGTAGCAGGAACAGTACTCAATAACCAATGGTTTGGACTCAGATTTCAAAGCCTTATAACATTAGCTGGTGTGGAAGGGGATGGGAAGACAGCATTGTGGACCTGTGCAAGCCCTCCAGATGGGTAATGTCCCAGCTCAGTGTCCCCTCATTCGCTTGGGCACCCTGGGCCACATCTTGCACACAGAGCGATGGGGAACGCTACCACCCCACAAATCCCAGGGCAGAGGAGGGGAAGAAAGAGCCATTGGTTTGCAGATGCTCCTGGCTCTGTCTATGGGCCTTCCAGCAAAGAGAGAGGGGCGGCGGTGGCAGTAGCAATCAGCAGGAGAGGTTCACGGGTAAACAGCAGAAAGGAGAGTGGCCAAAACCATGCAGAAGACTAGCTGTGCATGAGTGGGGGGCCTGCAGGGGGGCAGGGAAGGGTTGGGGAGGGCTGCCAGAAGGACAGACACATTGCACTGCAGGAGATGGCATTTTCTGCAGTCAGTCAGTGGGCTATGGCAGAGGAAACACGTTCACATGCCTTATAAAGGACAAAGCAAGCTTCCCCAGGGGAAGCCCCTGCTTCTTCTTGCAGCATTTCCCAGTAGGGTTTTCAGTTGCCTCTGTTTTGCTTGGGGTTTTTTTAACATCTCATTCCTGAAAGCCTCCCATTTCTAACCAACACCACGTTACCACCAGCTCACAGAACAAGGCCTTCAGTGCCAACCTCTGCCCAAGGCTGACAAAAGGCAGAAATGCCTTTGCCCAGCTGCTGCTTCTCTACACCAGTGGGGAAAGCCAAGCCTTGCAAGGAGCAGCCCTGTTAGGACAGGCAGCCACTCTGTGGGACAGGTGCATCAGGTCTGCACCTCTTTCATCCATCTTTTTGGAGGCAGCTGCTGAAGGCAGCCCTGGACCAGCTTGCAAGGAGGATGGATGTCCTCCCTGGGTGGCCCAGCCTAGCCATGCCTGATTGCCCTGTCTGGGGTCCATCTCTTCTCCATTCCCTTTGAAATCTTATAGTCTGCAGAGGATATTTCTAGGCTTTCTCATTGATGGCTGTCTTTTCGTCTCAAATTCGATGCCTGCCACTGAAGCTCTCACAGAGGAGGCCACACTGCTGTAGAGAAGGAAAGGAGAGATACTGACACAGCTGTTGTAAAGAAGGAGGAAAAAATACTCCAGTTGCTTTTGGTTTTTCTATTTTTCTAACTTTATGAACATTTAATTAATCTCCTGTTCACTTTCTAATTTCTCCATGTATTTTTCCTCTGTAATTGTTCAGGCTTTCTTCCCCTCAGAGACCTCCTCATCCTCACAGCACACCGGCTCCCCTGGGCCTCATCTGGAGGAAAGCGAATTACGTGCAACTTTGCTTTGGCAGTGTTCATACCTATGCAGCACTTCTCCAGATTAGGGGTGAAATCTCTGCCCTCATCACAGCAACAGCTAAAGCTCAAAAGGGGATGGGAGAGCAACATTTCTGCTGGTCCTGAAACAGCCACCTTCTCAGAGAGTCCTTGTCTTTCTTCTAAACTTAAAACAGGGAACTGGAGTCCCTTGAGGCAGGTTTTTATTCCTCTGCCAGAGCAGGCTAGAGTGAGATTATGGTAGACACAAACGTGTGGTCTGATTCTGGACTGACACCACCGCTGTCTTCTGCACTAGAAAGGACATACCTGAAGATGCTTTGCCTCCACATGTCAGCTCAGTCCTGGATTAGGCAGGACAGCAAAGCTTGGCTCTCATGCCCAGTCAGAACCCAAACTGTCCTAAACACTGCTATTACTGACTGTAGCTTTCACACTGTGGAAACCTGAATCTATGGAAAACAACCTGTGGAAGAACCAAGCTATTTCACACAGCCTTGCAAAGCTTGCCGTCAGGTAGAAATGACCTCTGATTGCTGTCCTACCGGACTGCCCTGGCCCCAGCACCTTCCAAGCAAACGACTCTCCCACCTGGAGACCTCAAACCATCCCTGCTGCCTGCATGATCATCTGTATTGGGGGGTGTGCTGGAGGTATTGCTTGGGAAACATAGCCACTTTTAATGAAAAGGGAGTCCTTGCATTTAACAGCTACAGGAAAAATCTAGCCAGCAGAAGATTTTTAGATTTTTTTTTTCTGAATATTCATGATCAATTTTTTCTGGCTCACCTGCAAGGGGGGATATAGCTCATTCACAGCAAGAAGGAGCATCTACATGCAGCACTCATGTTGAATGCAAGTATTTTACACAACACTGGCCTTGAGCTCCTCTATCTAGCATGACTCACTCATGCACACCAGAGAACTAAGAAAAAAAAATAAAAGAAAAGGTTGTTTTGCTTGTGCTTTGGAAAGTGCTTGAATAAAAAAGAATAATAATTTTTTTCAAATTGAGAAAAAAAGAGACCACAACATGTCACCACATCCCATGGACTCCCAGACAACATTCTGCAGGGCCTCAGGAAGAAATAAGGTCTTTGTTCTTAAGCTGGTGAGTTGAACTCAGTGAGGTGGGCCAGATTCATGACGCAGGCCAGCACACTCCACCAAACTGCAAAACTTAGCAGCAAGTTTGCTGACTGATGGGATTCACAGCACTGAGTTATGGACATCATGGCATCCATGCCACTCACAGGGATGGAGAAAGAGAGGAGAAAGTGAGAGGAGAAGAAAGCTAGTGCCAAGAGCAATCTAGTATGTTGGGCACTCATCTAGGAGTGAGACAACTGGCATCCAGTTCCCAGTCTGAAGACTAGCTAAGGCTGATACACAAGTGCTTTGATTTCTGTGGCTGAGAAAACCCAGGCCTGAGCACCCAAAAGCCCAGGTGTCACTACATTCACCTGGCAAAGAAAGGCCAAAGTCCCCCAAGAAGTAGGACTCCACACTGGGCTTCTGACAGCCTCCGTGAACACCCTCCCAGTGAGGCTATGGGATTAAAACTCAAGAGGGTACTTCATGCTGGCAAAAACAAGGTCTGAGATGTCCTGAAAGCCGAGTCATATCAAGCAAGATGGGAGAAAGCTGATTTAATAGAAATGGGTAGGGATACTCACAGCTCTGTGCTGTGAGTATTGCACACATCTAGCCGTAGGACATCTGGGATGTTACCAGCACAAACCTACTGTGGGTCTCCAAGCGAAACAGAAGTGTGAGGTTAATATGCACAAGTGTTGGGGTGCTTCAGCATTCACTATGTCCTTCCAGAAAACAACCAGCAAAACAGATAGAAGAACAGTAAAACCAAGGGTGGTATATCACATGCATTTATTTTTAAACATTGGAAAAGATGTGTATCTCCTCTTAAAGTAATATTTTAAAAATAAAGCATCCTCTGACTTAATCACCACAACTATATGTTTTAGGCAGGAGTTGCCACAGTGGGAAAGATTCAAGCTCCAGCCTGTTCAATATCCAGAGGCTTCATTATGTGCGCATTATGAGTATTTGTCTATCTTTGGTTCTGATGTGTTACCTTCACGGCTTTCTGCTTGGAGAACACCTTAAAATTTCTGATTTTCCCAGGGTGGAGGTAATTCCTGTATTCTGTGGGATTTACCTTCAGCATGGCTCAGAGTCTTGAGATTTTTTACCTTACTGTATCTTAGCTTAGCTTTACCCAGAACACATCTGAGTACACGCTGTATTTTATTATGTATTTTTGTTGCTAACTAATTAGGAGTGCAGCTGTAAATAAGAGATACAGGGCTCGCTCTCTGCCAGATTAGCACTAAGCCAAATAGCACTTTGTCAGCAGCCTGAAGCTTGTGTCTAAAAGGCTGAAAAGAAGATGCAATAAACCTCTGCCCTTTTCTTCAATAGCAGAGTGAGGCCTAAAGAGGTGGCAGGTCTCTCCATTCAGCTCAGATGTGTTGGCCTGAGCAGCTCTCTGTTCTTGGGAAAACAGAAACTGGCCCCTGGGAATCAAAATGCCCAGGGCCATCAGGGGCTTGGGCATGAGCAGGCTAGGCTAGTAACCTGTGATGGGCCCAGAAAGCTGGAGCTGGGGCTGGAAGAGAGACATCTGCATCTGGGCTGGAGCAGGCTGGGGGAGCAGAGGGACCATTTGCCAAGAGAAGAACACAGGGCCCATCTCTTTGGTAAAAAAGCAGTTATGGCCATGAGCAGAGCTTGCAGGCAGCAACTTTGAAAAGGCAACCTCGGAGCCAGCTATAATTTTTAATAACCAATTTTACTGAACCAGGCCAACACGCTCATAAATAAATAAGTAAATAACTAACAGCTGCTCTGAAGTTGTGCATGAGGTTTTTGTGCTAAGGGTGGAAGATGGTGACAGGATCTGTCAGGACCAGCTTGAACTCATGCAATGAACTTCACAAGTAGAGAGGTGATCATTAGGGGAACAAGTAGCCTTCGGCCAAGCAAGAAAGCCTGCTCCTGCTAAATCAATGAACACTTTTAACTTAGTCCTCTTTTCCCTTTACCCCTTCATCCATAAACCCAGTGAAGGCCCAGCATTGAATAAAATCATCCTGTTCAAATCATGCTTGAATGGGATGCGAGTTTGCACTGCACCCTGTACAGGTGCAAGACTAAAATCTTTGAGTGAACAAGAGCTGCAGGATCACGATCTCAGACACCAGTTGGCACACCCCTTTTCCAGTTTTCAGGAGCAGAAGCCTTAAGCCTTGCAGGAGTATCTTGCTGGACATGTGGTTTCTAACAACTAGAGCAAAATACTCAGGGACCAGATTTTGAAATAATTAGGAAACACTCCTGAGGAGAAGGAGGGGATATTTACTTTTTTTCCTAGAGTTATTTATTTTTAACAACACAAATAGCCAGTACTAGGGACATGTTTTAAAGACTATTCCTTCCCCTAAGTGATGCCACGACATGCTCCACCAGCTGCATCAGAGTGCTACATTCTTCTGAAAAGGGGCACTATGTCAGAAAAATACAAATACACTCCAAACAAATAATTATTCTTGCACACAGGCACCTGTGGCAAAATGAGACATGTAAACCACCTGCATTAAACCAAAGGGTAACAAAGCAGGAGACAACTCTGAAGAGCTTTGAATGCTCAACAGAGAGTGCTTATAGCCTCTTTGACAGGTGCTGTATCTGGAGGGTGACTGGGAGGGCTCTTAGTCCCAGAACACTAAAAGCAGGCAAAACATCGGGAAAGACAACACTGCCTCACACTTTCACACCTCTTACCAGGCCCAGGTAAGTGCTAGACCAAAGCAGCACACTTAACTTGATTTGCCAAAATCAGGTTGTTACTACCTACGGCCTTTGCTCATTCTTGCTCCATCACTGGCAGGTGAAATAAGGCTTTGGGCACCAGGATAAAGTAAGCTGGAAGCCATACGAAGCAGAGGATACCTAGCATAAATCCAGACCTGCCTCATGGCTCAGCCAGACCACATCTCACACCTGGGGCAACAAGCAGGCCACCAGCCATGGTGAAGTTCAGGAAGGCTCTGTGAAAGCTCTGGTGGCCCTGAAATAGAGCAACAGCTTCGCTCATTCCCACAGGGACCTTCCTGCCCCAACTCTTTTAGTACAAGCAGCCACCTAAAGCAACTCCTACTGCAATTGGCACAAATTATCACACACAAGAACTGAAAGTCCCGTGGCTTGGAAATCTTACACGTATGTCTGCGTGTTGATGGCTTGAGTATCCTGACGGAATAACATGAAGTTTCTACTGCTGTTACTCAGGCAGTATTTGCACCAAAAGGTACTAGTTTAGAAGTTACTTGTCCTCTGGAAATCTACAGATAAATGCTGGCTTGTACTGAAAAGGGGAAGGAAATGCAGAAATAGAGAATTCCATGGAAATTGACCTTTCTTCTACCCTTTAAACACTCCTGCCCAAGATGAGGTGCCTGCCACCCTACAAAGGCTATCCAGCCTGGCATGGCTGGATCCAACAGAAAAAGTTATTTCTGTAGCATGGCCAGCTACTCCTCCCAAACACTTATTCTGGATGGATCCACTCTCAAATCTGAGAACTAATTTTTATGCATATATATTCTTTCAATCAGCACTTTCAACTCTGTTTAAGAGAAGGGGGAAAGCAAGAATAGAGGTCTTCTTTCCCCTTGCCTTTGCCCTGTAGCAGAACCACGCTGTAGTGTCAGCACTCCCATTACAATATCTCATTATCAGGCAACTGGAAGCTCAGAAGACAAATGGTCAGCTGTTGACAAGCCAAATGTGAGCCTCCTGTGAACTCTATTATCCCCACCTTCAGGACAGAATTGGCATCTGAAGCTGACTTCTCCAAACCATAGCTGTGCTTGGGGGAAGGGCAGCTTCACTGGCGGCACAGGGGTGAGGGATGAAATTGCAAGGCTGCACTGATTGCAGAGAACAGCCTTACAGGCTAGTTCATTTACAGGTTTGGTAGTTAAACACACAATGACATGTCTTTGTGATGGCTTTCTACGCTCTGGAAATGCGTAGCCCTCTTCAGTGCACTTTGCAAGGGGGCATCTCTGCCTGGAAATCCCTATTGTGGTGTTAAGATTTCATCTGCAGCAACAGCAGCTGTGTGAATTTTATTAGCAAAGGCTTTCGGTCTTTAATAGTTTCCACTGAGAGAAGAAAAAAAAAGAGGCAAAAGAAAACAACAATGCTGTGAAGTGGTTTGCTGCATTCATGTTCTGCAGACCATATGCACACACACTGGCAGGCAGCATGGCAGGCGGGACTTTACTCATGACGTGAGTTGTGGTCAGCAGAGGAAGCTAAAAAAGGAACTCGGGGTTTCTATTAATCGAATGGGGGG
>VZTL01024466.1:265-22736 GCA_013400535.1 Scopus umbretta | reverse complement strand
ATGTGGGGGGGGGGGGGGGTATGAGCTTACAGGAATCTAGGGTGTATTGCTGCAGATTTACATACAGCACAGGAGATGTGTGCCTCAGAGATATGTAGCAGATCACCAAGAACAAGCAGTCCTGGAAACTGAAAGCAGCTTCCAAGAAATGTTGAAGGTCCAAGCTGCTATTACTCAGCGTTTTCTAGGCAAACGTGGAAGAATCACACTTGCTTTCTTACCCCTCTGGGATGTTTCAGGCACCAGACACAGTTTCCCCAAGAGGGAACAAAGATAAAATCAACCAGTTGTGAGCTGACATCACAGAGCAATGTGGTCATGCCTCCACACGCAGCAGGGATCCTGCACCCCAGCTCCCTGGCTGAGGGGTTTCCTGATGGCTGCTACTCACCTCACCCTTGAAGTTCTCAAAAGCTGAAAGAAAGAAAATGTACCAAACCTGGTGGCTCATGCCCTGGTTTAAGGAATGCCTTTGACCTCCCACCAGCAGAATTAGACTTTTCTTTAGGTACTAAGATGACAGTCCATGGGGTTTTCCTGTTTGTAAACATTTCATCATAAGAACTTCCTCTTATCCTTCTTGTTGGGGTTAATAGTTATCTCACTAATTGCTGGGAGAAAATAGCATGATTCCTCTTGAGGATCACTGTGTTTGGAGATTGATTTATCTGTTTGGAACAGCCACCATTCTTTACAGCCACAGTTCTCTTTGGAAATCCCCCTGAATTTTCCTGAATTTCTTGGGAGAAAAAAACCAGTAGTGCTGTTTCCAAGAACAAGTGCCACTTTCCGTAGCATCCTCATGCCCTCTGAGTAACACAGCACTTCCTCCTCCATAAGAAAAAGTCAGTCACTCATTCTCACAGCAATTCTGTGGTCCAGTCCAAAAGCTAATTGCTTTCTTAGTGATGGCAGTGAGCCTGGAGGAGTTTTTCTTCCCTTTTTTTTTACTTATTAAGAGATGATTTAATGCCTCCTTCTCACCTTGAGAAGGAGTCCAACCCCAAGAATGAATGCTGTCAGGCAAAGCTAATCCTGAAGCTGATCAAAATTATGTCAAATTTGGGATCAATATCAGCTATACTCATTTACCATTTGTACTGTGGTATGAGTCACATCCATATGAGTTAGGCTACAGATCTCACCACCTCTCAAGCTGGCCACTGCGAAAACACAATATGAAAATTATTTTTATTCCTCTCTAATGAGCTTATAATCTTCATTTCTAAGGGATCTTAAATAACTGTGAAGAGCCAAAGATGACCAACAAGGCAAAATTCTCACATCATTTGGATTTGGGACTGCTTAAGGGCTAGAGATGATGAAAAAAAAACAAGAGAGAAACCAAAGAAGCTGTTGTCATGACGTCAGCCTCAGGTTGTCCAGGGGACCACCTCATCTCACACCACATCCACTAGAACCTCAGGATCTTGAGTACTGCCACCTCAAAACCTAAACTCAGCCCCTTACTTCCTAGGGTCTCAGCTGGGGCAGGGTGAGAGAGAGCCAGTCCTAATGAGGAAATTCCTATTCCTCCATCCTTACTGTTTCAGGCTGTACAGATCCAAGATTCCAGTTTTGCTTTTTTCTCTAATTACATGTGAAACCAAAGCTGAGAAAACCAGAGCTGTTTCAGGAGAACTTACCGACAGCTTCCCCATGGATCCTACAAAATTAGAGTAGGCCACTACCTCTTTCTATGAGTACATGTTAAGGGAAATGGGTGGCTCATGCAATTGTCATGTACAAAGAATTAAAACCCCATTCCCTATGGATGGAGAGGGCAGAACATTACTTATGATGCTGCACATCCAGAATAGTGACCTACCTAATACTAACTGCTTTACCATGTACGCTTTCCTTTGCTGCAAATTATTATCTCGTGGCACATGTCACAAAAGTATAGGTGTTTTCTCTCAGTGTCCTGGACAAACTCCAATAATTACATTCCCTCTACCTAAATTCCCTCTGCAGATTCAGGCAAGCACAATCATTAACTCTCCTTTGCCAAACTGTTCTCCTGTGCAGTGTAAAGCAGTTGCCATACTTTGCACCAGAAGCAGCTGCATTTAAGCGCAAGGAAACCAGATTGCCTTACAGGAGTGTGAGAGTCCGTAAAGCAGGATCAGATCCTTCAAAGCCAGAGGTGATTTTGAAATGCAAGATGTTGAGATCTGCGCCCCTTCCACTGTGCTCCTTCCCCACTCAATGTACTAAAATGGCTTGATGTGCATTGAACCCAGGTAGGTTGAGCTGCCAGCTGGGTCAGAGCCAGGGCCAGGAAGCATGAGGGATAGGGTCAGGATGAAGAACTGTAAGGGCTGGGTCCTCCACTGATGGGGACAGAGATTTTTAGGTCTGAGCCAGTGTGGATGGGAGGAGGAGTCATGCAGAGAGCCCAGCCTGGGAGCCTGGGTACCAGGAGAGACGGCAGCAGCTGCAGGGAGCTGAGCTTGCTGAAGGAGATTTTTTAATAGCCAGCTCAGGAAACCACTATGATTTTAACAACTAATTCTACAAAATGGGCCTGAAGTGCCTTTAGCACAGCCCTAGCCCTAACAGCATCCAAGCTGCCCCTGAAGCCTCCCCTGACCCTACTCTGCATTTAAAATGAATTCCAGGGAACATTATAATCTGGACAAAGCGGAACAGAATTAGATTTAGGAGAGAGCAACTAAGGTGACTGCCCAGAGCCCGAAACTGGAGGGGAGCCCCACTAATCCACACTAGACAGCAGCAAAAGTCAGCCCCTCCAAGGGGGGCAGGCGAGAAGTGACCAAGCCCTGCCTTTGCCCTGTGCCCCCAGAGTTTAATGCTGGCTGTGCGGCGAGAGAAGCGGGACTAGGTCAACATAAGCGAGTGAGGCGAGGAACAAAGACCCCACACAGGATAACAGTGAGGTGACTTAAACATTTACAGGCTCACTGCAAGCAGGGGGTGAAGAAAAGTCAAGTTTTGTGCAAGAAGGCAGTAAATTTCCTGTTCAAATCTGTACATCGTGTTTCCCAGAAGTAAAGACACTATTTTCAAAGCCGTCTGGACTGGTGTACAGGGCAGTGTCTCAGTGATTGCAATCTGGTGCTGCGGGGCTGGTTTCTGCATTTGCAGGCGCTGCAGACAGTCTCAGCCTAACTTTAGTGTGAGCAACTCTGATTGAACGAAACAAGTTTTCAAAACCTCATAGCATCATAGTACACCCATGTGCTCCCAGGCACATCCCACCAGCCCTTTCTGGGGAAAAAAAGCCTTTCGGAGCAAAAAAAGCCACCAGAGAGGGGGAGAAGAGCATGGAGACTGCCTAGCTGACTAAGGTCAGTGATGTGCTCCACCAAGCAGCACCTCTCTAGAGACAGGGAAGAAGCCCCATCATGAAACAAGCTCTGGGATCGCATCAAGGGAGGAGAGCATTGAAAGCTGTGAGCAAAAGCGCAGACTTTCTGGTTTCAGTTCTCACCACAAGAACTGGGTGAACCTGAACCTGACCCAAATTACATTAAGATATTTGCATCACAATGAAAACACATTGCTGCTGCAACCGGCTGGCTGGTGTCCTGCTTCCCCCACTCCCCCGCGAAGTTTTCTGGAATAAAGATTTCTATAGCGCAAGGTTTTTTGCTCAACCCACCACTTCCTCATTTGTCCCCGGCTACTTCTCCATCCAGGTCTGTAGGGGCTCAGCTTGAGCCCACGGGTCCAGGATCCCAGCCCCAAGAAGAAAGGAAGGACTCCAGCGCCTTACTTCCACCCTCACTGCAAGCATGTGGGGAGGGGAAACTAAGGAGGATACTACTTCTCTTCCCAAATAGCCAGCAATGTAAACTGGCCAGCTGGTGAGGGAGAGCGTGAACTGCTCACAGGAAAAGGGCATCATCCCTTGTGCACCCTGGCTGTCTCCAAGTCAGAGGCACGGCTATGACGAGATCACCGGCTAACCCCAAATGGCTTCCCGGGTGGTTCGGCACCTTGCTCAGAACAGCTTGTAAATGCACCAGCCACCCCTCGGCTTCCTCTCTCCCTCCAGACAATCTTCTGGTCCTGCTAATTTGTTACTTCCTATGTAAAAGCCTTTTCTTCCTGTATTCTCCCCTTTCTCCAGAAAAGGCTTCTGGGTTAGGTTTCCCAAACCTGGCCTCCTGGGTTGCCTTGGCATGCAGTTACTTCTGCGTCCTTCAAGAACTTGTCACCAGGACCTTCAGGGGGAAAAAAAGTAACTACATTACGTTTCTTTTCCATATAAAACACTTCACCCCCTTGCCCCCACTGAAGAGATAAATAAAATACTCAGAAATATGCTCAGCTAGCTGTGTTTTCAGCAGTACATGAAACAATATTCTCCCACAAAGCTTATCTCAGCAAATGTACATTCATTGTGAAACTTCGGTTTCAAGAGAAAGATTTCCTTACTAAGAGGGAAATGAAATGGAAGTTGAAATGAAGTGGCGTGCCAACCATGATGCTTGCGAGTGTCTGCGGTCCTCACATGGCATGTCTCAGTACTGTGTGCAAGTGATAGCTGGTAGGACGTTAAAAGTGTGTGCTATAGGATGGCTGCTTCCAGGGGTGGGCTTTGAGCTGGTGTAAGCCAGCATGGCTCATGTCAGTTCCATGGGCCTGGCTGATTTACACCACTGCATAGATGGTCTTTGCTGCTGTGTGCTACCTTAGTGCAGCAGGGACGGCAATCCCAAGCCCCTCAACGACACTTCTGTGGCAGCCACTGTCTAGCACTGCTACCTCATTTTCCGTGGAAAATGGTATTTTTCCCACCAGGTGGGTCACTGGACCTCAAGGTGAAATGCGTCTTCTGCCCCTGCTGAACCTGACACACAGGGAGCATCTTCTGAGGAAAGCCAGGTCCCATGGGCAGAGCAGAAGAAAAGTGAGATGAAACAGCAGCTGGTTCTCTTTGCTTTCCTGCTTCCAGGTGTGGCAGTGGTGGAGTTACTAAATCAGACTACACCAAATCATGTCTCTGAGACATGTGCTTATATCTCCCTTTCTGTCATACCCTACTGCATGCAGAGGCTTGTAAGAAAGAAGGAAGAATAGGCTACAGGTAAAACACCAGCCTAGGGCAGGTGAGACTGGCCCTCAAATCTTTGTCCAGCAACACACTTCTCCACAGCCTCAAAAATAACCAACAGGCAACAGGTCTTTGGCCCTCAGAGCAGGTCCCACACTGCTGTGGCATCTGCCTGCCTTCCCCATTGCCATACAGGGCCATGAAGCATCACTGAATGGAGGTCACACACAGAACATGATATATGGAGACACCTTAAATGCCTACACAGCTCTTGACATGGGTTTCACAGCCCCACACACACTTGGAGACCATAGGTGCCAAGTGTAGGTATGTACCTCCTGCCCCAGCCTCCCTGCCCAGTCTTCTTCTACAGTCAAACTTCTACAGTCAAACTTCAGCAGTACCAGGACAAGAAAAGAGGCCATGTCATCCCAGGCAGGGCTGATGGGAGCAGCCTGGGCAGCTGTGGAGAGGCTATGCAGAAGAGCACCCTCTGACCATGGTGAGGGACAGGGACGATCCTCCTCCCAGGCCAGGCAGTATTGCAGGTAACTGGTTCCCAACTGCCTGGAGCAAATGATTATGTTTTGTGGTACTCCTGCATTATAAATAAAGACCTCAAAGGACCATCATGAGGATGAGCACATGAAGTGAAGCAATGCCTGTTGCAAAATCACAGCAAGTGAATGCCTGCGGCACCAAAAAGATCCAATCTGTCTGTCACTACTGATGTGCCTGTCTCTCACTATCATGGGCTAACATTGAAAGATCCAGTTACTGCTGCAATCAACCTTCTTACATACCCTCTGTGTCAGTGTCTGCTCAACACTGCCCCGTGTAACACTGCCACCGCCCACTGAGCACTGACAGAGAAGCGTGGGAGCCCATCAGTGCTGGTGCCCAGATGGGGAAGCAAGTGGGCATAAATTGGGAAATGAGAGCAACCCTTCCTGTGTTGTTGTGTTTCTGCTTGTGCAAAGAGGAGGAAATGTTTGTAAAACCCATTTACCAGAATGACTTGCCCCTGACTGCAGGAGGTCCTGCCAAACCTCCTGCGGGGACTTTCTGTCTGTGCACATGCAGTGCAAGGGTCACCCGTGGCACCTCTGCTGAGTACCATTTATCTAGAAAAAGGACACAGACAGTTTTTAACTGTGTGCCAACACTGATAGTGAATTGCAGTGGGTTTGCTCTCTTGACTTTTGCACAAACAGCAGAACATCCCATCCTCGTGGCATAGCCACCAGTTTCACAGGCTTTGCTGACCGCCATTCCCACAGCATTTGTTCCTCCCACTCTTCTTTCAAGGAAACTATAACACAGGGTAGATTTCTTACAGGGCTTGGCACGGACTATTGGACATACGGTCTCAGTAAAGGTTTTGAAAAATAACTTCCAGTGAGTCACAGCCACATGACTTTGCCTTGTCTCCCATCCCCACCCCAGTGTTGTCCTCCAGCCTTGTGTGCCACAGTGTCAGAGCAGGCCACAAGAAATGTCTAAAGAAGCCGTAGTGGTGGTGACGGCAGCTATTTCCTAGCTCAGGAAGCACACACTTATGGGCTTTTTTCATGGTAAACAGCTGCTTCCTCACTTGTGCTGAAGAAAGTCCTTCCAAAGCTTTTCTTTTTAACTTCTGTAGCAAAACAAAATGAAAAACAGAGACAAATGTGTGAGGCTGCCTTTGATTTTCTGCAGTGGCGGCAACTAACCAGGGAGAAGGGGGGGGGGAAATCCCAAGAAAAAACAGTCTTAGACTATACTGTTCACCCAGCAGAGAAGAATGCTGGAGGTGGTATATGCCAGGATGACATCAGGGGAGTGATGCAACTGATCTGTGGCCAGGAATCCTGCGCAGCAGGGAGCTATGCAGCATGTATATAGAGAAGGGTGTATATTTTTATACATAAAATTGTTTGGAGAACATACACCCAAGCTGACGAACACAGATGGTAAGCTGCATACTTTGCCTATGTGTCTCAGCTAGGTAGAGTGGGAAACTCTGCCTATCAGAGGTCACCCAACACTTTTCCATAAGAAGAATGTGTTTCAGTTTGCATTCAACTTTGCTAAATTTCAGCTGTTTGGGCTGGATTTCTTCCATGCATGCTGTCTGCCCCAGGCTAAGTGGTTTTTGGGAAAGCTTCAGCAAAGTGGTTCAGTTGCTTCTCAGCGCAAGGCTAGGGGAAAAAAACATTTTGCCCCTGTTACAGACTATACATATGAAAAGAGCTGTTTGGGGGATCCTGTAATGGCTCTGCATGCTGGAAAAGGAGTATGGCTTTTGTGCAGTCAAAACTAGGCGTCCTGCTCCCCCTGTGTGATTTTGTCTGAATCAGCCATGTTATAAACTTCCCAGAAACCTCAGTCCGTGCAGGCTCAGGGGAGACTTTTTAGGGTTTGAAAACTCCACCTGTGTGGTTCATCCATGAGCCTGGACCATGACAGAGAGAAGGGAGAAGTCTCATTTGAATCAGGGGATGGCAGGGAAATGATGGACAAACTATGAGTGGACTGTCTTCTGGGCTCTCCAGAAGCTTCTAGCTCACAAAAGGTCAGTTGCTGCCAACCAGCCATTGCTATAGAAGCAATGCCTCCAAGCCCACTAACCTCCTTCCTACTCACATGCTTAGTTTCTCCTTTTGTCAAGCATTGTACAGCTGTCCTGGTTTCAGCTTAATTCAGAGTTCATTTTCTTCCTAGTAGCCGGCATAGTGCTGTGGTTTGGATTTAGGTTGAGAATAATGCTGATAATACACTGATATTTTAGTTGTTGCTAAGTAGTCCTTACACTAGTCAAGGACTTTTCAGCTTCCCATGCTCTGCCAGGTGCACAAGAAGCTGGGAGGGAGCATAGCCAGGACAGCTGACCCAAACTGGCCACAGGGCTATTCCATACCATACGGCATCACAAGCAGTATAGAAACTGGGGGAGTTGGCTGGGGGGGCAGCAATCGCTGCTCGGCGACGGGCTGGGCATCGGTCAGTGGGTGGTGAGCAATTGCATTGTGCAGCACTTGTTTTGTATATTCTTTTTTTTTTTTTTTCCTCTCTTTCTCTGCTATCCTATTAAGCTGCCTTTATGTCAGCCCATGGGTTTTACTTTTTTTTTCCCCCGATTCTCTCCCCCATCCCACCGCGGGGCAGGAGGGTGAGCGAGCAGCTGTGTCGTGCTTAGTTGCTGACTGGGGTTAAACCACACCACCACCATATCTTCCATTAATGGTGGTCAACCATTGCTACAAGAATACAAAGGAATGGGATTATTAGAGTACATGTCCCTCTGGAACGAGAACTGGTTCCTTGAGTCCCACCTCCGCTGATAGCAAAACCTACTAGGGTGTAGCTTTCCTTCAAGGGATTGCTCCAGACAGAGGCTAGCCCAGAGAAATTTGCCCCTGATGCCTCTCCGGCTGCCTTAGGAAATGTGTTCTGGGAAACTTGCTGACGCACCAGCCTGGGACTCAGGAAGGTCCTTCACAAAATACAAACACAGAAATAGTTCGCTTTGGGGAGTTTGGTTTCTCTTTCACTTTCTCTAATTTAGGAACTTTAACTGTATATCCAAGAAATCCTAAGCAGAAAGTGAAGGTGACAAAGCCAAGCCTGCAACAGTTAAGAAAGTCAGAATGAAAACGAGCTTGTGCTTGACTCTCTTTCCTATGCACTTTTAAAAACATGTTTTCATGTCATGTGTTCAGGTATCAACATCATGAAATACTGCTTACTTTAGTAAGTAAATACATAGGAAGAATAATTAGTGTAAAGGGCTGAGCCAGGTGCAAACACCCATTACCTTGACAAAGAAATACCTCATTTATACAAAAACATCGTGGTAAGAGCAGGAAATACCCCATCAACTGATATAAATCACTCACTATCTCATCCTCTGGCCCTAATCCCATTCAAAATTAGAAGAATGCTCTAATCAGAATCTGCAAGAAGAACAGAGGAGGTAAAGGATAATGAGATGGTTTTATGAGAAATATGTTGGCACAGAAACGTTACAAATCTGGGATGAAGTAAAAAAAAAAAAAAGCTGGAATATCTTCTGGTAGTACATACATTCATTTTTCTAAAGAATTAATAAAATTGTCAGAAGGCATGAAGCAGAACTGGAAGTACAGCTGATGCTCCTGTGCACTTGCTGAACAAGAAAGTTCTTGCTGTGCGAGAAAGAATTGATGTGAACATCTTGAACACCAGCCTTCTACTGATTATTTGAAAAGTGGTTTTTTGCTTGCTCCTCTTTCTGACGGGTTTCCCCATCCAACATGACTGGAACAATATAAGTCAAGCTCTCTGCTTTAAAAATCCATTAATTGGTAAAGAAAGGAGGAAAACATGTGCTGTTGATTATGTAATTTATGTGTTATGATATCCCGGTGGGCTGACATGTTTGGTGGTGACCTTAGCCTTTGAAATGTTGGATTATATAGTATAAATCTGCCTCTAGGAGAAGTGGACATTTTATAGAGAAAATCTTTCTATTAATATGCCACAGCTTATGACTGCTGAATGTATTTTTGGTCCAACCTCGAAAGAGGAAAAAATGGGAGGACTTCTGCAATTTTCTATCTAAAACAACAAGCCAAAATCCCTCAGTGGCATTTCTGCAGATGTTCCAGGCAGAGAAAATTTGGCCATTTTATCTTCACTTGAATTAAAGTAAGTGAGCATCTGGATTCCTTTCTGGAAGAAAAGATTTACATATTTGCCGCTATGAAAGGCACGTAAGGTGGAGAAGGCTGTGTGTTTTATATATCCAAGCGAGACGCTGTTTTTCTCCGACAGAAAAATACCTCAGTTTTTCCTTTCCAGTTAACCGTTTCTCTGGCCATGGCACTGCTGTTATCTACTCTTCCCTGCCTTTTGGGAACATCTGGGTAACTGTTGCCAGCGTGCTGCATTAATAACATCAGAATAATAAATCTCGTACAAACGGGTCCAATCCTCTGCAAAATTGCAGGCTAGTTTCCTGAAAAAAAATGAGCCTTATGCAACCATACAGCGTGTGGGTGGGTCTGTATGTCTCCAGTTATCTGCCCTTCCCCTTCGCCCTCCCAGGAGCTTTTCAACTGCTTAGGAAATTTCCATCAAATGTGACAGAGGGGCAGTTGTATGCAAGTTAGTACAAACCCTTGCACTCTGTGCAAGCGGGTGGCAAAGCAGAGAAAAGAAACTTTAATGATGCCCCCAGTGATGGACTTGCTAAAATAGCAAAAAAACACCTCGCCCCTAACTCGACATCAGAGACTCTACACGACAGAGGGCAAGCAGGCTTATTTCCACCTATGGCAGAACAACTTGCTCAGTGGAACATTTCTATTTTTTTTTTACTGTAAGGGAACCAGCAGTGAATGCTTTGATGGACATAGGGACAGAGCAAGAAAAAAAAAAATCAGCTAAACTGTGTGTGCTCCTTCTGCAACGCTTGCACGGTTATCTAAGAAGCAACAATCTTTTTACTCTTCATTCCATCCTCGCCTTGACTAATTTTGTTCTTTAATTATGACTCCTGGCAACCTTCAGTACAAATGAGGATTTTCCTCCTTTAGGTAATGCATGTTCTTGGCTCTGAGGAGGAGGCTTGTCTGTCAAAACATTAGCTGTCTCTTTTATATGTTAAGTATTAATTCTATTTATCTTCGAATTATTTTCAAATACTGGAGGCATTCTTCCCTATATTGGAATGCAACAAGTGCTTAATTTCAGGTTTTCATGTTATTCTTGCTCAGATATGAGGCCAAAAACAAGTAATTAAATTCCCATTTAAACCCCATTTCCTTAAATACACCTATTCTCTTACCACACACAGCCTCTTTACTAGCCCCATGGTCTTTCACAGGAGGCAGGAGCCTGCAGCCCATGGGGACAGGTACAGCCCACAACTTCATTTCAGATGGCATGTAACCACATTATTATTATTCCACCATTTACGGGGTAACACTAAGGCATGTGTTAATGTGCGGCAGACCAAAGGTGCTCAAAAGACTTATTTGTCCCTCAGCAAGGAAAGAATTTCTTGTCCCTGATGTAAAGGAAGGAGTTAATGGCTTACCACTACCTAACACAGAGGTCCTTCTCCCCTGCTAGATATGCCCAGTGATGGTCTTTACCCATGCTTGCATCGAGAGCCATCGCAGGTCAATGCTTCCAGCAGAAGGAAAATGAAGGCTTAAGTCTGGAGCAGTCTGAGGAACATCAAGAGACAAAGGTGGTTTCTGTGCTCTGTGCATTCACGGCCAAAATGAGTATTGGTATCCTGGCAGTGTAGGTCCACGCTGACCGGTGTGCTAGCGCTCCAGTGCTTCCAATGGCTATTGGCATTATTATTCTTTTCTACAGGGGGCTTCTCTGTGTGAGCCAAAGAAAGGGAGCTGCAACATCTCCTGCTGACAAAGGCATGACTCCTCTATAAACTGAATGAGACCACCACCTGGTTTCGTTCTGCCAAAGGAAGAGCCAGCGGAGGGAACGTTGTCACAACCAGCCTGCTCTAAACTCCCACTGAGACTGCAGAAAATATGACTTAAATGCTTTTTGATCCTAAAAATGTATTTAAGGCACTGCAAGATGCAGGCAAAATTTACGCTAAGAGGCACAAAAACAGAGCCCTATATCCACAGCAACGCAAGCACACGAGAAATCAAGAACTCCAGCATGCCACTTTATCAAGGTTCCAGTAAAGCTCTCCCCAGAACCAAAGATGGGTGCCTGAAGAGCAAAACGCACTTCAGAAACACTTTCCTACACTCTTTGGAGGGGAAGGCCTCCATGCTTCCCACCTTGTGACACCTTCCCGTTTTCCCAAGGGCAGCCCGCCCTGCTGTGCTCCTGAGCAAGAAGCACAGCACCATGTTGCTGAATCCGTGTTTTCCATTGCGAGGAGGAGCATGAGTCACAGTTCCCGTCATGACCCAGTGACTTGTGGTATCCAAAGCAAACACAGCTAGTGAGGCTTTTCAACAAACAGTCAACAATCTCCTGCTAGCTGCAACGGTCCACCCCAAGAAACGCAGCAGTTTAAGGTTTTTTCTCACGTTGTCCCTCACTTTTGCCTTCCCCCATTCATTCTCAAAGAGGACAGTCATTGGCAAAGCCTGGTACACATAACCTCATGTTCCCAACCAAGCTAAGCCTGGAAGAGTCTGTGGAGGCCTGAACAACATCCTTCTTGGTTTTCATCACATGTCCCAACGCCTGTTGGATAATGCTGCTAGGAATATTCAGAAGGAAATGAAATCCTCACCTCCTTCAGGAAACTGCTTTGATTTTAGTAACCCCATCTCCCCTTTAGAGGTGAGGAGGGAAACAGCTTTGCACAGGGACCATGGTGAGCAACAGAGGAGTTCCCTGCTGTGCCAAAGCAGAGACTTAGAGCCTGAGCTCCAGCATCTGGGCTACAGTCACAGCCACCAGTTTCATCCTGTAGCCTGACAGTCTCCATTGCTACTTGTCCTGAATGACTCAGGAGTCTGGGAGGAGGAGGAGACCAGGAGAGCAAGAGAGCAGGCAGTGACAGTCCTCTGGGCTGCAACACCAGGGACAGGAGCTGGCCAAGTTCAGCATCCTCAGGTGTCCTCGGGGAGGGCACTACCACACCACCTTCGTCACAGATGTGAGAGGATCTCGGGCCCTTCCCTCATCCCCACCAGCTCACCCACATGCCCAGTGGTCCACTGCACATACAGATTGCAGACAGCTGGTATCAGCAAGGAAACTAGGTATGATTTTGCACAATTTGCAATGAGTTTTTAGTCTTTGATCTTCAAGAGGAGCAACTGGCTTTGCAGTATCTGCTGGTAAGGAGCGGGTATGAAACTGCTTTATACTGGCCATCAAATAGCAATCATGTTAACGACTTTCAGTTTATTCCCTGCGGTACCTGGTTCAGATTTGTGAAAGCATTAAAACTTGCTAATATGTTTTCAGATTAAATGGTCCTTTTATTCTCTAAATGTATGTGCCTAAAAATAACAGGAGTTGCACAGTCATGTCAAGAGATTAAATTACGCTCAAGTCTGCAGAGGGATTACAGCTGTCTGCAAACAATACATATACACTTTATTCAGCAATGGCATGCTTAGTCAAGACAAATTTGAGTGGTCATGAAGACTGTTTTGTTTCTCTATTAGTCCAGTGCTTGTGAAATGCTGTGTAAAAACACAGTAGTGTGAACCGCCTGACATCCATGAATAAGTCTGTTTTAGCAATCGCCCTGTACAAAGCAAACCCCCAAATCAGTAAAGCCACCTGGCAGGTTCCAGGTTTCGCTTTCTAAAGGGCTGTTGTACACAATGAAATGTATGATATACAGCCATACACATCCATACCCAAATCTGCCTAAAAGTTTGTATTATAAATCCATGTTTTCAGTAATTTATGATCCTACCAAACTAAATAATAGAATTACACTTTCCCTGCCTGAGTATCTGAATTCTCTTTCTTTGCCCCCCCAGTAGCATTTGCAATTTTTGAACCAGGTACCTAGATTCTCCCCTAATTCATAAGGGGAATTACCTGCCTACAGTGACGGCTACAAAGTCCAAACACAGGGAGGATGAAGCTGCCTGGCTCAGGCAAAAGAGAAATCCTCATGAGAAAGGTACGCCTGTCACCCTGCCTGCTTCAGCATTTAGGCCTGTAGAAAGACATTTCCTTGCAGGCAGGCAGCCAGCCCTTCATGCTCTCTTTGAGGAGGCAGCCAGCAGTGGCAGCACCCTATGAGTCTCCAAAAGCTTGGTGCAGATAGCATGCCTGCCTGGTCCCGCATCTCCCAGGAGTGACACAGAGGGATACCTACAGGAAGATCTCATGGGAGCAAGTCAGCCATGCTCAGTACTTCTGGGCAGACGTTGACACCTCAGCACCAGCACATGTAAAGTAGGGACCGATGAACTTGAGGCACCTTCAGAAATGGGTGATAGATGACCCAGAGTTTTAAGGACAGACATTTGATATTTAGGCACCTAACATGACAAGTCAGGCTCTGGCTCCTGGTCTCTAGTAGATTTACCTGCAGTGGTGGTGCCACTTCCCTCCGAGCGAGAGGCAGCCATTCAGGTGCAGAAGGGACGCATGCTAGATCCTCAGAAGTGAAAGGCAATAGCCCTGAGTATTAGCACAAGCTGCCAGCAAGCGTGGTTTGGGATTCAGAGGTCAGCTGCAGGTTGAATGAAAAGTGTAGAGAAAATAAGGACATATTGCAGAGAATAAGAAGACTTACTGGATGAGGGTAAAAAAAGACTAGGTGGCAGAAGGGCAATACAAAGACATCTGAGCATGTGCAGGACTCGTTGCTTCTCTGGAATGACTCAGCCCTGCCTAATAAGCTCGCTCCAACATAGACAAAACCTACACAACACGCCACCCCATCCTATGCTGCAGACAGATTAGCTTGGACTTGAAACTCTGCCTTTACCTGAGCTCCAGATCAGCTCAGAGGAGTAGCAAAAAGATTGAGGGGTTGGTGTCAGGCAGGGCAGCAAGGTCGACCCTTCCCAAGGACTTCAGGCCAGGAGGAGGTTAACACAGAGCAGCTCTGTTATGCTTCTGCTTCATCCCCACTTGTTGCGTATTTTCAGCGAGAAGTGGCTGGCGGAGCAGCTGAACCTCCGTCTTGCAAGCCTTCTGCCAGCAGAGTCCCCTCTGTGAAGGGAATTTGCTGCTGCCCATCTACAGCCAAAATCTCACCCTATCCGTTGATACTCATTTGCCCAGAAAAGTTCACTTCAAAGGCAACAGCTGCTCTTCAAAGAGGCAACAAATTGCAGTGAAGTGGAGAATCAGTGGCCTCCCCAGCCTTGGCCAGAGCTCCTGCAAGTCTTCGGAGGGACCCTGGCCCAGATTGCAGAGATAAGCAACCCAAATTTGGGAGGGGGGTAGGTTGTTTGTAAATTTACTTAAAGAAGAAAAACCTATACACTTTCTTTGGAAAAGCCCATTTCTCTTTTCTAATCCATTTCAGTGTAGATTAAAAATGGAGTGTTATCCACCTCCACCGAGATCCCACAGAAAATACCAATGGCCATCTGTCATTTTTGAGCATCCCTGTAAAATTCCATGCATCCAGCCTCTGGTGGAGTACTAATGAAAAAGTGTAAACGGCTTTCTTGCCCATCATCTGACCCAAGAAATACTGTAATTCTTTGTGGCTGGTGTAAAAAAGCAGAAAATTATGTACGGTTTCTTCAGCACAATTCAGGTGTCCTCCATTTCTTTTGGTCTTTTGAAATTGCCACTCTGGGTTACCCTCATGTATTACTGAAAGGTCATATGTGACAATAAAGTATCTCCAGACAGAGAGACACTCTGGCAGCCTGGACAAACTCCACCATCCCATGTGCTGTCTTACGTGACTGGAAAAGGGTTTGTCGTATATGAGAAAAATTTGTATTTACCAGGCTTCAAAGCGAATGCAAAACCAAAAAGAATTATATTTACATTTCATATCTTTTTTGTAACTTCCCTGCCCTGGCTTTGTGCACTGTCAAAAAAAAAAGAAAAAAAGCATTTAGTCAAAGACTTTAAATTCCTATGGTCCCGCCATCTCTCTCCCTGTACTCTCCTACTCTTTTCTTACAGTGTACATAAACCCATGACTGCATTCCCATATGGTTACTTAGGACTTGTGTTCTGCAAATAAATGCCCTAATGAAGAGCCTCATTGCCACAGAGGCTCACAGACTGTTTGAGGTACTCTGATCAGGCTCTCAATGGGCCAAGGGGAGCAGAGACAATTTTTGGTTTCCAGAGCTTTCCCGGAGAGTAACACAGCATCCTCAGCACTGAGATTGTACCAGGGAAGGCCTAACAGCCAAAGGATTTGCGGAGCCTCACAGCTTTTCATCTTATCAGCCAAAACACCAGTTTTAGCACACCATAATTTCTCCAGAGTTACAAAATGTTGGTTCGCCTTTTTTTTTTTTTTCTTTTCCCTTTTAAAAAAGGCATGGAATCTACAGAAACAGGAATTCAGTGCACTGAACTGCTTAGCAGATGAAGAGACAAACTAAAAGGCAAGCACAAAGCACTCTTACTCAAAGTGCCAACACTCATTTGGGGCTTCACGCGACGCCCATGCAGGACATCCAGGGACCAGGAAAAAACCCACTCAGAACTGTCTGGCTGTTCAGTTAAAAGCAGGTGGTTGTGGCAGTCATCCCGTTTGTACTCTGAAGTAGAGCAGTTCTGTCTTTCACGTGCCTGTTTCCTGACTCAGCAGAGCTGCCATGAGCTCATCGTATCCTTCCTAACTCTGAAGTGATGGGGCACTTACTCATAAAGCACCACGACAACGCAGCTTCACCTCAAAAAGCATTTCCCCAAACAGCAGTTTTCTGCTGGATGTTTATTACACCTCGGTGCTTTCTCTACCAGATATGTTTCATTTACTAGAAAAATGTTTCTTTTTTATTAGCCCAGATAGGTTTGTGATACCACCCACCTGACCACAACATCTGAGCAGCTTCCAGAATTGCATTCAGCAACGTGCCTAACATCTGTCACATGTGGTTTGCTGGCTCACTCTCATCCTCTTGCCCAGGGAAGGTCGGTGTGTTCAGTGGCTTCTTTCACTTTGGCGTTTTATTTTTAAGGTGCTTCTGGATGTTTGCTAGAGAAATCAGCACCAGGAAGCGTACCTTAAAGGGAGAGCAGAAGTAAGTAAGTCTGTGATTCTCCTTGGAGGAATTTCTGCCATTTGGTCTCGGACTGGCCCTTGAGAAACCCTCTGTCTCCTGGACAGACAAGCTTACGAGTTCCCCTGGATCTGAAGATTTTTATGATGAGGGTGGTGAAACACTGGAACAGGTTGCCCAGAGAGGTTGAAGATGCCCCATCCCTGGAAATATTCAAGGTCAGGTTGGACGGGGGGAGGTCTGAGCAACCTGATCTAGTGAAAGATATCCCTGCTCACGGCAGGGGGTGTGGACCAGATGACCTTTAAAGGTCGCTTCCAACCCAAACCATTCTGTGATTCTGTGATTCTATCTGAAAAGCAGGGGGGTTGAATATGATCCTCAGACTGGAATTCGGATTTTTTATAGGAGATGTTCAAGCCACTGAACACCTAGAACATAAAGACAAAAGCCATGAGCTTGATGCAGCATTCCCATTCCAAACCATTCAGATCAGAAACACAGGGCAGATTTCTGTCAGAAGTAGCAGTGATTCCTTAAGTACCATTAAACCATCCATACAATTTGGTCAGCCAGCAAAGCCCTCTGCGACACCCTCACTAACCACCAGGTATGAATGAGGGACATGCAAACTGCTCCATGGCTGCCCAAGAAAAGAACCCAGAGACCCTCCTTATTTTTGCTGAACAGATTAGCTAAGTAAAATACCATCAGTAATCGTTTTCAGACCAGAGACACATTTTGAAGTGAGACTGACAGGTAGGACATGATGTGGTGGCACTGAGAGCTATTTCAAATAAATGAGGCAGTACAAATGCAGATTAGACAGGGATGTGAATAGCATCAGGAGGGAGTGATGCACAGCAAGCCCTAGAAAGCAGGGTCGTGTTTTTAGGTTAGATTTTAAATGAGCATAGCAGAGGGCTTGACCTGCTACTGTGAGGTTTGCCGGGCTTGGAGCCTTGCACCTCCTAGGACCTGAACTGATCGGGGATGTCAAGCTTTTCTTTCCACTAGGACCTCAAAGATCTGGAAAGAGGGAGGAAGGATGAAAGGAAAGAAAGAAAAAAAACCAAACAAACAAAAAAACCCCAAACAAAAAGCCACAGAAACACAGAAACAGGCTTCTGTGCTTAGCATCTGGGACGCTCAACTCAGAACAAGGACCCCCATGTTCCAGCTCCTGCCCAAAAGACTTCTGGACACACAGTGAATCCTTCACTCTTCTTTGAAGGATGGAGCTGCTCACAAGGACAGCAGGACCCAGGCAAGCCAAGAATCCAGTACCTAGAACACTCTCCAGAGAGAAAAGAACCTTTGGTCCCCCCAGGCAAAAGAGGTAATTGATGTCTGCAAAATAGCAGGGAGGGCGGAAGGAAAGGCCATGAAAGGTGGCAGCAGAGCAACTACTTTCAGTGTCTTTTGAAAGCAAGCAAGTGCTTTTGCTACAGAGATCTGTCGGGAAAGGTACAGTGAGAGCACCTGCTACTACACTGGGCTGTCCAAGACATGCAGGGGGAAGGGCTGTCCACCAGGTGACAGCTAGAGTTTGTACCTTCTCACAGGTCCATCAGCTCAGGGGCCTCTCAAAGGCTGCCTGGCTGCGGTGCCCTCTCCCCTTTACCATGACCCTACACCATGGACAGACCACAGACGAGCGCAACATCTGGAGACAGACCGACAGCAATCCATGGGGTACGCAAGCAAGGCATGGACCTGGTCATGGGACAGGAGCAATCCCAGGAGCTTCTCACTGCAGGTTAGGACTTCACAGGGATGGCAATGAGGAACGCAGGGCCTGCAGCTCCACAAGCCACTGTTGCACCTTTGTCTTTGCATCCAGTGCGCCAGGTTACTTTCCTACAAAAAATGAAGAAATGTGACTCAGCAGATCTCTCTATAATACCTCCATGATGGAAATCCCCTGGCAGACAATCCAGAAACTTCAGGTCCTCATCACTAACCCCTATTTCCCCAGGTAAGTAGCTCTCAGGTCATTTGTGGGGCAGATTTCAATGGCCAGAGATGTAAGATGAAAGCTGGAAGGCAGAGCTCTGGGCTGCAGTTCCACAGATTGCCCAGCACCTTCTAGCACGCCTCATCACTGTAGGACAGATGGCAGTTGTCCCACACAAGGCTTTAGTTTTTGCTTTACTGCAAAGCTCAAGGAAGACACTACCAGCTCGCAGGCTGCAATCTCATGGTAGTGCTGCCAGCTTGCTCATTCCCACCCACTGTGCTGCTGTGCTGGTCAGGCTGTTAGTGCAGCCAGGTGATGAACTAGACCAGAAATGGATCCAGCTGGGGGAAAAAAAAAAAAAACAACAAAAAAAACAACCAAAAAAAAAACACCAAACAAACAAAAACACAAAAAAAAACAACCAAGAACAACAAAGAAGGGAAGGTGGGAAGTCTCTGCCAGATCCATTGCCTGATGCAGTTCCTCATGTAATTTCACCAGCAATGCCAGGGGCAGGAATGAGTGGGCTGGATGAGGAAGGAAGGGGATGCCAGCTTTTGAGCAGTACAGATTCAGCTGTGAAACTACTGCCTCCATTGCTTTCAGCCAGACTGGCAGCTCGGGACTTATAGGCCTTACACTCCACGAACAAGCATGGCTCACCCAGCTCCACCTGTTTGCAAACACCAAGCCCTCTTTTGCATTACTTGCGCTCAGATAAAGACAGCTTTGCTAGGAAAAAAAAACAAAAAAACCCCAAAAAACTATATATTAACTTTTCCCCAGCCCAGAAAGATAAGCATCAACTGATTACTGACTCCAGGTATGGCCGAGATAGGAGTCAACATCTATCCAACTGCCTGACAGCAGAGGCAAGAGGCTAAACAGCATCAACCCAAGAGCAATGGTTTCTGAAGCCATCCCCATTGCAGTACCACACAACCAGCTGGGAGAAAGAACAGAGAGAGAATAAAAGGCAACTGAAATCAATGGAGTGGATGAAAACAGCCTGTTGCCTTGTCCTCCAGTACTGATAAGCCTCTAATTCTCTGCCATGCTTCATTGCCCAAGGGTCATCCCCTCCTAAAGGAAATAAGCTACTTTACTTACTACATTGAGCAGTCACAAATTCATTTGCTAGCAGTTGCAACTGAGTGACTCCCTGCATGCTGGATTTTTTAAAAAGAAGGGAAAACGTGAAAGGTTGCTTCTTAGCTTTCCTTGGCAGATACCTGTGACTGAGGAGGAAATTTCCAAAGTAGGTGAAGTGAAGGCGAGGGAGAAATCCCACCGCAGCAGACCTCGGCTGCAGCCAGCCATGGTACGTCAGCAGTTCTGCAAGCAGAGCCAGTAGAGGTCTCTCTTCCACTAATCCACTAATAAAAGCAAATAAATATCTATCTATATTTGTCTGCGTGCACATGTGCTTTCCCTTCTCATCCCTTGTCCCCAACTAGAATAAAATAAATACAGCAGGAAGCCAGCAGCTGGGAAGGGAACAATTTATCACTTTGCTCCAGGAAAAAAAAAACAACAAAGTTTATGATCTACCAGGTTACCAAACTTATGGCATTGACTCCAGGCTTCGCATCTGGCAGGAAAAATTTACGGTACGGTCAGTCACAGACCTGCAGCTTCTCTCCCCAAGGAAAGTGAGGACCACAGCTGTGACTGCGCTTGCCGGGGCACAGCCATCTGCTCGCAGAGCTCTTCCAGCCTGCCCAGGTAGTGGGGTGATAGGGAGCCCCTTCTGCACTTGTAGGTCCCTGGTTTCAATCTGGGTGGAGCCAGCCATGACAGAAAGGCTTTATCAGGCAACGGTTGGTTTTTTGGCCTCCATGTAAAGGACTGCTTGGTCTTTGTGGGAGTAGCGTCTGGAGCACACAAAATGGGGCGTCTGCCCACAACTGGAATCCTTTCTTGAAGTCTCAGATGTGAGGCCAAGGATAAAATTGGAATGAAACTAATGTTCCTGCCTGCTGGCTCCTCCAAACAGCTGCAGGCGCAGTAGGATGGCCAGGTATAAAAGCCTGAACTGGCACAGCCTGTTCTGTGGATAGGGAACGCTAAACCACAAGGTGTGTAGCTCCGTGCTTCCACCCGGAGCCGGCTGGCAGGTGCTAAGCTGCCGAGAGGCAGCGGGGCACCCCCCTGCCAGCGCAGCCTGCCACGAGCACCCACTCGGGTCAGCTTGGCTTAGCTGGGCCGTGGACCGGCGTCTTCTGCTGCAGGGGCACCAGCACCGGTGTCAACCAGCTGCAGCAGCCCACCACATAATGTGTTGGCTGCAGCTGCAGTGCTCCCCTTTTCCGAAACCCAGAGCCAGAGAACTCCCCCCAGAGCCCTGGGAGGTGACCCCTGTGGGATCCTATAGCACGCCAACAGCAGACAAACTGCTCGTGCCCTTTGCTTGCGGGGAACCTGCAGGTCGGCAAGGTTTATTAAAACGGGGAGGCCGCACGCAGCCAGGCCTGCCTGGGGAACGGCGGGAAGTCCGGAGGGGTTACCCCAAATCCCGCTCCCCAGTGACGGCCGAGTGCAGGAGCAGTGGAGAAGGGGCAGGAGGCAGAGCTGTCCCCTCTCCAGTGGCAATGCACAGGGCAACCGCACTCCACTGGCGCACAGCTGCACCCCTGGGTTGGGGGGGGGGGGCAAAAAAAAAAAAAAGGCAAACCAGCTTATCTGTTTAACTCCAGTATATCTCAGCTGGAGACAGACGTACGTGAACACGTGTCTGCTCCTTGAGAAAGAAGGCAAGTTCAGTTAGATCACATCTCGACTGCGGGTTGGGCCTACAGAAGCTGAAGGTGCCCTGCAAAAGGAAAGCCACTGTGGGAAGCATGCCGACTGCGGGACAACAGCTCCGTATTTCGCCCCGATCCTCTCCACCCGTCCATCCCTTTGAACCTATCACGCTTCCATACTGCTTCTCCTACGCCGGGAGCTGCAGGCCATAAACCCTCTGAGGCCGGGATGCTGTTTGCCTGCCGCAGCGGCAGCTTGGGGCTGGAAGTTGACCCCGTAACAAGTGACAAAGGTCCCCGTCTATCACGGAGCACCCGGCAAGGGCAGACCGGGGAGCAGGTCAGCTCCCAGCTTCTCTTTCCACTCAGCAGTAATTTTTGTCCACGTTGAGACTTTTTCCTCTCGCTTTCGTCTCCCCAGGAGTCCCAGGGGACGCCCAGGCACCCCGCCACATCTGGGCAGCCGCCCCCGTGCCGCCGCACCCAAGGAGCGGGGAGAAGGCGATGAGAGAGGAGCGGGGGCAAAGCGCCGCGGCGAGCCGAGCTCCTTCACCCGTCATCTATTAGCGCGTATCTTGCGCCGCTAGAAAGCTTCTTCAGGGGGATTTTTGTAGCTGCTGTCAGTTTGGGTTTGTTTTCTTCAGGCGGCGGCAGCAGATGCAGAGCGGATCGTCTGATGCGGGTTTATTTTCAGGCAGCTGCCTTTTTTATATTATCATTTTATATTATCATGTTATTTTCATATTTATATTATCATCGTTATTTTAATATATTCCAGGAAAAGATCCATTTGCTTGCCTTTTAAGCAAAGTGAATTGAGAATTTCTTTTAATAAAAACAAAAAAAAAGAAAAACCACCACACAGAGAAGAAAACCACATTCCCCTCTATTTTCTGCCTAATTTTGAGTCTCGCAGCCACCGATGCGGGCAAGGCAGAAAGCAGGCAGGGAAGGGAAAGGCACACAAGCTCCCCGGATGGAAGAGGTGGCCAAGCCTGGGTGAAACATGGCAAACCACAGGTGCAGATCCTACCCACCCAGTGTGAAAAATGCCTTTTTCCAGCTGAGTAAGTAAATGAAACAGAGGTGGGTGAAAAAAAAA
>VZTL01024465.1:0-34626 GCA_013400535.1 Scopus umbretta | reverse complement strand
CCCCCCCCCCCCCCCCATTTTGCCTCTTCCCTCTTTAAAACAAGAAAACCCAACACAAAACACTTTTGCAGCCTTGCCTTCTGGTGTCAAAAATTGCTTCAATGGGATATATGAAGTATCACTAACTACCCCAGCAATTTGACTTCTAAAAGAAGCATTGGGCATGTGATCAGGACCTCATTAGTTACCACTGTGTGCAATAGTTCTTTCAAAACTACTTCTAGGCACATTTCAATTTCAGACAGTTGCTCAGACTTGTCCCTGTAAAAATTGGCACATCCATGACCTCTTCTAGAGAGACTTGTTTTTAAACATTACCAAATTATTTGTCTTAAAATTGAGTAATTGTTTTAATCGTACTGATATTTCTTTTCTCTTGTGACTCAAAAATGACTAAGCATGCCATTTAAAAAATACCATTTACTTACTGTTCTCTGGCTCATTTTTTCTGTAAACAACATAGATCACATCCCCAGTCTGTAAAGGGTATGTCTGCTTCTTAACTACTTTCAGTTTATTAATTATTGTTCCATTAGTACTGCAAAGAGAAAAAAAAGATAACTTAGCATAAATGTTTTCATAATTACATAGGAGAAGGAAGGGAAAACACAAGACACTTAATGAAGAAAAACTACTGGCTCTCAAAAAAAAAAAAAAAAGGAAGTAAGCCAGGATAAAAAAGAAAAAAGTCCAGAAACAAATAAAAAATTTCTCCCAAAGACAGAAATGCACAGCTACTAGGACTTTAAAGCTCATTTGCAGCTACTGGTAAAGAAATGGTAACTGACAAATAGATAGACAGACAAAAGATCCCTGACATTTGGCCAATGCCTCAAAATAATTAGATGATTGTTTCTGTACAATAATCTCCACGCTTTAAGTATAAAACTGGAAAGGACAATAGGAGTTCCATTCAAAAAGTTCTAGGTAATGTTTTCCAATTAACACTGGGAATCTCCTAAGACATTCTGTGACAAAGGAACTTTTCCTGTACAGTCAGAGATGCCATGCAGCATTAATTTTTCTCCCCTCTTGAATCAAACAGTAAAAACCATAAAATTCTGAGGTTACTGAGACCGTCTGCGGTTAGTAAGTGAGAAGTTAGTAAGGTGGAAAACCAGTTATATGTAATTAAAAGATGAGTTGGAATGAATTATTTTGATATTGATAAAAACTCCAAGACTCATGGAAGAAATTAAATGGGGGAAAAGGAAAATGCAGAGGATTGCTGATGAACAAACATATCTCCTTCGTTATGGGTGATGTTTTATACACAAGCTACTGGTGTTTTATAACCTAGTTAAGTTATTAAAGTACTGAATAATTCCAGCTCAGTTGCAATAAGCCTCTTTCAGGGCTGCAGCATTCTAGAATTTCAGACTTCTGCCATTCAAAATCTCAGCAATTAGTGCCAAATATGAACGAACAGAAAATCTGCTTTTCCCCCTCAGCAGAGCAAGCTGCTGCATGAAGTAACAGCAAACCTCTGCTGCCACCTCCCGGAGGCCACCACTTGTGCCCAGGACACAACACAGCCTTCCTCCTCAAACAGACCAGTTTCTCTCTCGAGGAGAGGGATGGTTATTTAGAAATAAGCACCTTCCCTCTCATTATTTTTCTTTTAAAAAGCAACCTGGAAAAATCTCTTCATTTAGTGACATGAAAAGAGGAAGAAAACTAGAACTTTGTACCGTTGACCTTTTTGGGCACAAAGTCAAAAGGAAAAGCAAGCCCTTTTGAATCACTACAGCAAGTCTTGATCAAGCTATTAGTTCTTGCTCTCACCTCTGCAACTGCTTTCACTATCTACATGGTTGAATTAACTAATCCAACATAAATAACAAGACAATAAAAAAATGCTACTTTAAACATCAAGAAACAAACAAAAATCTTTGGGTCACATCACTATTTGCTCTATTAAAGAATCTTCAAGCTTCTCCTACAAGCAAGAAAACTATTTTAAGCTTGCCTTTTTACTTCAGGCATACAGATGTTGACTAGCCTGAAAGACATAAGTACCAAAGAACTAGCAGAACAGAGACATCACTAAAAGAACGCCAAAGTTTAGCAATTACGAGGAAAAAAGAATTTTAGTCAGTCTGTTAGAAACTATACTCATTTCTAACTTAACATGGACGCTAGTGATATTATATTGAAAAGATTGTGTCAAAAAAAAAAAAAAAAATTGTACCTCCTTCAATTGTCAGAGAAACAGTAAAGCTTACAACAATCCCTGAAACCTGTCAGAGGTCCTTTAACAAAACTAGGAAACATCAAATTTGACCTCCTTGGTTTTCCAGAAGGCAAAACAAAGTATGCATCTCCCATCTGCTGTGTTTTACACCTTCTTTCGTAATAAAACAGCTGAACTCAAGTTACAAGAATTGTTTCTTACTGAGGTTTAGCTTCTACAAGCAATTCCTAGTTCTAATATTTCACTAAACATAGGGAAAAAAATGTCACAACAATGTATTTTATGACATTGCTCTGTCATGACTGCCAAGTCCTAAGATGGTTATGAGGGACAATAACTCAAGTGAGGTATTCTTGGAAAAAGAAAAAAAAAAAAAAAAAATCATTACACACCTAGTAACCACTCATGCTTGGTCTCACAAGGCAAGCTGCAGAAGTAGCTACCCAAGACCCTAATTGTCAAATTGACTACAAATAGCCAAATCTTTTCAGTTCTGCACAGTTATACAGACTTTGGTGAGAGCTGACTAATTAATCATTTGGCACCCATGAAGTAGGAATAAACTGATACACTTAACACAGAAAACCATAAGCTTTTCTTAAATACTTTAGCAAACAGAAGTAGTTGTATTTATATCTCAGGCAATAATCAAAGGGAAAAATTATCCAACTACCACAGACCATTGTATTAGTCTTTCACTTCCAGTTGCAGGCTTTAGCATGAGGCATTTAACAGATATGGTGACATATCTGATTAATGTTGTGGCAATTTTTTAACCAGACACACATGATAAATCGTGACATTTATACATTCCTCTGAGGTTTCAAGTTAAAGTAAGATCCCCATAAAACAAGTAGAAAGTACAATGAGAATCCCAAATATGAAAGCCATTCATTACAACTTAATATTGAATTGATATCAACTAGCTGTATTCTTTCTGAGGTGAAGAAAAATGGTACTATCAGACATAAATTGTCTGCGTTGTGAAACAGTCACAAAAGGTCCCAATGTCACTCTTTAGAAGAGTGGAATCAAAAAAAGTCAGGTCTTGACTCAATTCCAACATGGCTGGTGACTCCACAGTTTGATTGCCTGTCACATAAGTATCAGCCTTGCGTAAATAGTTTGCTGCTCTGAAACATCACTTAGTACTTAGAATCCTTAAAAAAAAAATCCTAGAAGACAAGAGATGATCTTTAAAAAAATTATCTTAGTTGCCTTAAAAATTTCTTCTTCAAAATGAAGAATCTTACCATTGATTTTACTTAGGGCAAGCCAACCACTGCCTCAGGTCAGCTTGTATAATTTGTTTTCTTTCAAATAGTATAAAGCAACTAGTGCATCGTTTGGAAAATCAAGCAGAAACATACCCTAAAAAGGGCGAGTCTGTGAATATTTTATTGTGCTATCTGCTAACTCTTAGCTTTTGTTACTTCCAAACTTCTATTTACTCAATAATTTTGAGTTCTCTACATATTTTCTTTCACCTGCAAATTTATGGTAATTCTTTCTAAAGTAGATCCAAGAACTCATTATGCTACCAGGGAGATAAAAACTGATGTTGGCTGTCTAGATATGTTTGATGATATTCTTTGGTTTAGCTACAATACAGAAACAAAGTCCACTCAGTTCAACTGTCCCACACTAACTGCCTCTTTCAATGCATTCCTCTTCACCAGAAAAATCTGAGCTTGACCACAGCAATGTGTCTAAACTATTTTCCACTTCAGAGAAGAAAAAGTTGACACTGCAGTATTTTTCTGGGACTCTGGGCATCTGTATTGCCAACTCACACATTGAAAAATCTTTCAGCCTGCTTGATTTTTTGGAGCTCATCTGATATTTGGCACAAACACTGGAACACCCAGAAGAAGAGGCAGTCTTCTGCAAGTAGTCATACCAGCCTGTTTAGTCTCTTGATTCAGCAAATGGTAGCCACACTTCATACCAACTCATAGGCAAGCAGAACACATAAAGGATCTTATTCTTTTTTTGTTAGATACTTAAAAGTGTAACATGCATAAACAGCTCACTGGTAGTACCCCATAGGTGCAGCCTTTCTATTACACTACCATTGTAACAAGCTCCACCTTTTCATGAATATATTGTATAGAAAATTAACTTTAATTTGGCTTTGCTAGTTTTCTGCTGGCTACACCTTCTGCCTAAGGGGTGGGGAGGTAGGGAAAGGGGTTAAAAAAAAAACCCAACAGACAGACAGGAATGTTTTTGCATCATTCATAATTTCTTTAGGTTGTACTACCGTGACATTGGTCTAAACCAATTCTACCAGCTACATGCAACTGAAACTAGGGATGGTTTCTCAAGCTTGGATTTACAGCTACGCTCCAAGACTGCCATGATAGGCAAACATGGCCTGATCTGTTATTTGAAACATCCTGAAATTTGGGGTAACATTGGAGAATGAAAATTATAAGACATTTTCTAGACATCCTAGTCAGGTCTGGTATTTTTCCCTAAAACTCAGCATTCCATCCCACAGCTTCTGGGAGTATAAGCCCTCCAGATATTTATCCAGGAACCTATCCTGGTTATTTTCTCTAGCTACAACCTGTAAGCAGAGAGGAAACACACCCTCATCAAGCTTGCGGATGATACCAAAGCAGGGGCAGAGCTGGGCTGCCATTCAGAAGCACTTAGGCAGGCTAGAGGAATGGGCTGATGGGAACTTCATGACATTCAACAAGGACAAACCCTAAGTCCTGCACCTGGGATGGAATAACCACCTGCAACAGTACAGGCTAAAGACCAACCAGCAAGGGTTCTTGGTGGATCAGATCTTACGACTAAGCATAAGATCATACACCTTGGACTTATGCCTAGGCTTACATCAGCAGCATGCCCTGGCAGTGATGAAGGCCTACAGCACACTTGGCTATATTAACAGGGTTGTAGTCAAACTCAAGTGAAGTTACTGATTCCCCTTTACTTGGAACTCATTAGTCTACAGCCAAAATACTACATCTCGTTTTGAGTCACCTAGTAGAAAGAAGGTCTTGATAAACTCAAGCAAGTCCAGCAGATAGCCACCGATGTGGCCAGAGGGCTGGAGCATGAGACCTGTTAGCTAAGGGGCTAGGGAAACTGGGCTTGTTTCGCCTGGGAGAAGGCGGGTTGGTGAGCAGGGCACCGAACAGCAGCCTTCCAGTACCTATGAGGAAGTTACCAAGAAGACAGAGACAGGTTCTTTACTGAGGTGACAAAGGTCATAAATTGAAACAAGGAAGATTCAAATGGTTGCAAGGGCAGGGCAGGGGGAAGTCATCACTGTGAAGATAATGAAGGTCTGGAAAAAGAGCCTGGAGAGGCCACAGAATCTCTGTCCTTGGAGGTTTTCAAGACCTGACTAGAGAAAGCCTAAGCAACCTAGTCCAAATCCAGTGGTGACCCATCTTTGACACTTTGAACTAAGTGACCTCCTGAGGTCTCTTCCAATCTGAATAATTCCGTATGTTCTGTTTTACCTGAGGAAAGAAAATAAGAAGAAATGCATAGCCCATGTAAATATCTGGAAGCAAGTTCCTCACCCTGAAAAAGACTCCTTTTAATATCAACATCGTTACTAATTGATCAAGTGACAGAAAAAGAGCAGAGGTGCAAAAATTCTGCTGAAAGAAAAATGTCAACTAAAGCTCATGCAGTCTGCCAGTGCCCCCCAAAAATGTGCATGCCGTTGAATTAGGCAGCTCAAAGGTTTTTCAGAATATTCTTGGAGGGATTTTTGTCAAAAGCTCAGCAGGTATTTGATCCTAACCCTGAGCTACAGAACAATATATTTAATTGCATTCTGCTACATTGGAACAGGGATTCAGCATGATACCCTTCAAAACCTCAAACGTGAAATTTCCTCTTTATGTATGAACATCAATATATTTTGAAGTGTCATCTTTGTCTTTGGGTAAAATGCTTTCCAGACATGAAAAATGGGGGGAGCTGGCAGAAAAGTATTATTTGCTTCTTTACTGACTGTAATAACCTGGCAGAAAAAGAATGTGGTTTACAAAAGCATTTTAAAATGTCACGGAGTTCTTGAAATGTAATAAACCAGAAGCTTTTGGCAATCTTAGACAAAAAATCCTGTCAAAAATGAAGCAGATGAAAATTTGAAGGAGGTTACAATCTCCTCCTAAGAAATACCCTTCCATTCAAATTCCCATCTCAAATTTTATAAAGGAAACTAGAAAACAAACTAAAATCCATTGGAAACCACCCACAACCCCTGCAGTGCTATTTGTACTCCCACAGTAACCTTAGAAGTCTACAGGAAATAGCCTGACCAGTATAGCAAGTTCACTGGCCTTCAGTATGTGAAGAAGTATGTAATTAACTTTATATACTAAAAGTAGTTCCACTAAATTAGCTCAGCTTTTTACCAGTAGTTCCAGTGAAGTATGTGCTTATACCTTTCTACATCAAGGGCTTTAGTTCTCATACCCCTAACTTCACACACAAACACCCAGAAAAGAAAATAATCATTCTGGTTAAACAAAAGACACAAACTGAGATATCAATAGTAGAAATCTATCAACATCTTTTATTATTAAATTAGATTGAATAGATGCTAATCTCCACATGACATGCCCACCATAACTGCTAGACAATTACAGTACTGATGTTATATAGACTACGGATATTTTGAATACCAGAAAGATGTATAACAAGTATAGATTTTTACTCCACAGCTATTTTATGTTATTTAATCTTTGAGATCATCACTACAGGTATTTTTTGATACCTGCACACTCATGCTTAGAGCTTTTAAGAATGCTGGCATCACTTTTTTCACAAGTCTAAAGAAATACGCTACAGAACTATTACATCAACAGTATTTTTCATCCAGTAGACTATGAATGCCTTTGTAGAGAAAAAGGTATTTAGAAAGAGCCAAAAAAACCGCAAACCTAGATGTAAAAGCATGGGGGGGGAAAAAAAAAAAAAGAAACAAAACCGAGAAGGATCTACTATTGATGCCTCAAGCAATACACAAGATTTTACATCACAGACTAAAAAGAACAGAAGTTCACAGAAGAACCAACCTTGTATCTTCCAATGACACTTGACCAGATTCTTCATCCACTATGATTTTACAGTGATCTCCAGACACCAACTTGTTGCCGGGGAAAGATAAGTCACAACCTTAAAAAGAAAGCAGATTTTACAGTGTGCTTAAAAATACACATTACACAGACAGATCAGCATTCTACATGGCTATAAATGCACAATAAACTGACTCATATGCATCTGCAATAGTTCAAGACTTCTACTGGCATATAGGCAGCAACACAGTCTAGTCTGTGATGCCTAAATACAAGCGGTGAGATAGCCCCATGTGCTGATACAAGCTTATTTCAACCATTTCAAGATGTTTTAGTTCCCTTTCCTCCCTGCCAATCCCAGCCTTTACAGATGGAAATCAAATCACAATTACTCTGTTCTAGGGTGGTACAGAGACAGATTCACACATATTTGAAGTGTTCAACCTAAATTCTAGAGGCATACATACATCACAAAGCACCCAGCTCTTTTTCCACATCCTTGTAACACTGTTCCGCTGGATTTAATGTCTGCTTCATTCCAGTATATTGGGGAGAAGTAGTAGGAACCAACAGCTGATAAATAAAAGAGCAGCACCGTTCTACATTAAAGTCTTTTCCTTTTGTTTGTTTTTAAATAGGAAAATTTTCCTCATCTCTCTTGACAGCACTATTACGTTAATAAAGCTGAAGGGAGATTAAATATCCAGGACTAAGATTTAGGGATATGCAGAAGCCAGGACTAAGATTTAGGGATATACAGAAGCGTAAAGACAGTGTTGATGGGATAGAAACCTTCCTACTTATGATTCCAGGGCTCTGAGCAAGTCTAGTATTTTTACTTCACTTCAGCATTGAACGTAAGAGTTACTGCTCAAGGTTCCCCACTAATCTCTCTCGCAAATGACTCAAAGTACTTGCTTACACAAAAGTTATAATTAACAAACATGATTCACTTCCACCTCTTCACGCTGTGGGTGCACTGTATCTCAGCCTGCAAGAACAACGTATCCAGAAAGAAAGTAGTAGCCCCTATGCATGCTGGTGACACTTTATCACGGCTCTACTCCTAATACTCAAGGAACCATCAACAGCTACAGAGCTAACTGTTGCCACACAACCTGTGACGCTAGGAAGCCCGCTGAAAGCGAGTAGACTAAAAATTTTATCCAGGAGCATACCAACATTTCTGCTCTATTCTACAGAGTTAGACTTCCATATGGAAGCAGGAAGGACAAAATGCTCTAAACAAGCATTTCTAATGCTCCTGAAGATTTTCTAAGTCACACTTATGACCCAAAGCTCGGTATTCTCGTAACCACTCATTTCATTAATTCATTAGCAAACAGTTATAGAAGCAATAGAACACACAAAAATTAATCTTTTTTTCTGCAAGATAACCCTGAACTAGACCTCAATTTGAAGAATTTACCTACAGCTTAGACAATGATAAGCAATCTAAACGTGTACTGCCAAATGTAAATAGGCAAAACATTTTTCCAACAACATATTATCTGAATTACTCATAAAGCTATAGCATCTGGTGTCTGCTCAAGACTATTGACAGAATGTGACCAGTCAGTCAAATAGCTTGAACTGTTGAACAGGAAACTGAAAATTAGTGCTGTCAGGGCAGCATATAAAAAATTAAAAACACTGCGATAATTGTTTTAAATACAGTAACCATGAAGTCCTTTAAAATAAAGGCAAGTAGTAAAAAACCTAGACTCTGGGAATAAAGCTTTCAAAACTACTCTCAGAGAAAACTTTCAGTCCTTGTTGGCAATCTTTATATGGCCAGAAGAATTAAGGGCTTTTATGTGGGCGTTTTCTTTTCTGCGAAGCACAAGCATTTTGCATTGCAGTTCCAACTTATTTTAACCACAGAAACGAAATGAGAATGTAAACAGGACTGATACACAGAAACTCTTCTGAATCAACAATCGTTTTTTCTTACTTGTACAAACTGTCACAGGCAGCCTAACAGGCATGTTCACTTTCAAGCGTGCACACGTCACAAGTTGGTAAAAAAGAAAAGGTGGGCGTCAAACTTAGTCTGCACACAGAGCCAAGAGGTACATTAGGAATAAGGGACCGCCTGGCAAGCACCTCCAACAGTGGAAAGCACGGAAGCCAACTAGTTTCAGTCCGGCTTCCAATGTTTGAGGGGCCAGGAGGGGGGATCGCTGCTGTCCCCCGAACACGGCCCTACGCCAGCGCAGCGTGTCCCCGTCCCACCTTTCTTCCGACCAATTGTCCATTCCCTTTTCAGCAGCAAGACGTGCGGCTCTGCCTCATCAGCACCCAGCCGGATCAGCTTCCCCCAGGGCTGCTGCTGCTGCTGCTGGCGCGGCTCGCCTCCTTCCGAGTGCTCCATTCGGATTCACATCTGACAAAAACAAACAAAGCGAACCCAAACGCCACCATCACACAGCACCCGGGGGGGAAGAGGGCTCGCTCGGGGCCGGCAGCCGCGCCGCCAGCACCCTCCTCCTCCCGGGGGCCGGGNGCGGACATCTTGGGTGTGGGCCGGCTCGCCGCGGGGCGAGGCGCCCGCCGCCATCTTTGTCGCGGGCGGGTGGAGCGCCTGAGGGGGAGCTGCGCGCGGCGGCCGCCGGCTGCGCGCCTGGAGTTGGTCGGTCACGGGCGGTGGAAAGTAGTTGTAGTTTAACTCTTCGGCGTTGGGGAGTTATTAGGTTGCCAGCAGCGGCTAAGTAAAAAACATACGTGCCGTTCCAGGGACACCCTTTCGAAAGAAAGTTCACGCTGAGGCAGGGCCGGGGCCCGTGGGTCGGGGTTCGCGCCCGGAGGGGGCAGCGCCAGTTTTCATCTTGCGAACCGAAACCTGCGGGTGCCGGGGACAAGAGCAAGCAGCGGAGCTTTCTGCACCTTAAGAACCGTCACACTGCGCTTCGTTGCCCCACCAGCCGCCTCATTTCAGTGTTCCACACTAGCTGGAAACCAGATAAAAAGAGACCCAAACCAGCAACAAAACCCCCCAAATGAAACAGCAGGTGGAAGGTGTCATCGGTTCCACGATGGCAGCCCTGTCTCCTGTGGCCCGGAGCCGGCAGGGCCTGCAGGGCCCGTGCTCCCTGCCCCTCAGCACTAACCCAGCCTCTGTGGGGCCATCATGCTTGTCCTTGTCTCCCCAGCTCCCTGCTTTGGCTTCCCACCTTCATCCCGCTGGGAGCCACCTCAGGCAGCTAAAATGACAGAAAGCAAATCGCCCCCTCGCTCACTCACATCCCGCTCCCGCCTTCAGCCGGCCTGAAGTCCCGCGGAGCGGCACCGTCTCTCCCCTCCACGCGCCCCGTGCTGCCTTCACCTGCCGGCCTCACAGCCGGCTTGCCTCAGGCAGTCGCCCCTCGCGCCTGCCTGCTGGAATGGGCCCGACAGGTTTCCAGCCGGCAGCTGCCTTTCCTCTGCCTGATGCGTCCGAAATAGTTGGAGCTTCTTCCTCACGGTCTGCTGAAAGACTTCGTGTGCATCAGTCTTTCTCCCCTTGATCTGAACCTTGAAGGATTCCACAACCTAGCCCAAATCAGCTGACATAACTGGCGCCCCCAAAGGCTGTCAAGAAAGCCAGTACCTGAACTGNGCTGGGGAAGGGTCTGGAGAACAAGTCTTATGAGGAGTGGCTGAGGGAACTGGGACTGTTCAGCCTGGAGGAGGCTGAGGGGAGACCTGATTGCTCTCTACAACTCCCTGAAAGGAGGGTGTAGTGAGGTGAGTGTTGGTCTCTTCTCCCAAATAACAAGCAATAGGATGAGAGGAAACGGCCTCAAGTTGCGCCAGGGGAGGTTTAGATTGGATACTAGGAAAAATTTCCTTACTGAAAGAGTGGTGAGGCATTGGAACAGGCTGCCCGGGGAGGTGGTGGAGTCACCGTCCCTGGGTGGGGTGTTCAAAAAACGTGTGGATGTGGCACCTCAGGACGTGGTTTAGTAGGCATGGAGGTGTTGGGTTGACGGTTGGACTAGATGATCTGTGGTCTTTTCCAACCTTAGTGATTCTATGATTCTATGAAGTTTTGTAGTCCTTTCCCCCTTTGTGTAAAACGTTGTCACTACTACCCACTTGTTGATCTGCTTGTTTCTTTACATTGGTTTCATCTTTTTTCCTGGGACATTTGTAGCACTTGTAGCATAATCTTTTTAGGCCAATCAGCACCCTATGTAAAGCGGCGTCTTAGGCAAACAAATTGTAGTCCTTTTGCACAACATCAGTAGCAACCTTATAGTTGTGAATTCCTTTATCACATTCATCTGAAGGACTCAAACAGTTTTATCTTCATCAAAACAGAGGAGGAAGAAGCTGAGCTATCCTGGATCTCCCTGCTGGTTGCTCGTTAGCTTCTTAAATTGGTCATGTAACATGTACAGAGGCAATGAACCTCTTTTTTTTTCCCTTCACTCAAATGATTTTGAAGTTTAGATTAAATCAGAAGGCATGAAAATAGAAACAAAACACTGAAAACAAAACCATTTGCAATTCTTTGCTTTGATACTCCTGCTTGGTTCACAGGCTTGAGCTCTCAGATTTGCTTTTATCTTAACCTTTCCTGGATACCCCTCTTGACCGCATGGATCTCACAGCAACACCAGCCTGTGCAAGAAAGCTGCATGGGACTACTGATACAAGCAAAATTACTCAAATACAAAAGTGTTTTGGATCAGCAGTTTTAACTGATACCTAATGCACAATACTGCTTCACAGTTCTGAATCACATGGGCCCCAGTCCAGGAGAAAATGTAAGCACACATGGAAGTCGAAATTGATGGATGTACTTAAGAGCTTTGCGTTATTGACCTTAGCCTATAACTCTTCTCTTAGTAATGATACTACCAAAAAATGGTTCTCTGAGGCCTGACTGTCTGCATTCCTCCAGAAGTATTTGTCTGTAAAATACCCTGCTTACTTTCAACTTTGTCCTCACTGAGGACTAGTGCCTTTTACACATCTGCAGAGAGGCACATCAGTGGAAGTTACAGTCATTCAAAAGCATTGTCATGGTGCTTCATTTTTATTACTGCTCACAGTGACTAGTAATTGTTATCTCTGAGTGGCAGAGGAAAATACCAGCACATGGGAGATGCAACTAAAAGCCCAACAACCAAATCTTTTGTGTAAACCATTGCATTAGCTGAGGGATGAAGTTGTTTTGTTATATTGTGGCACTGAGAAAACATATTTTCCAAATATTCCTGCCAAGAGATCCCTCTGCAATCACACCAAGGAATTACTGCACCTCGGCGATAGCACCATGCAAGCAAACGATTGGTTCAGCTCTTGCAGCTCTCCCACAGTATCCATGTAAAAAGACAGCAAGTGAAACATACAGCTAGCTTAACGAGTCCTGTGTGGATAGGAGACTCAATTAAAATTAAATTATACAACAAATTAGGTTTTAAATGCTGCGCTGCTTAGCCAGCCAGACAAATAATAATTAGAGATGTACTGATCTGCTGCTATGTGCAGTTGAACAGCAGACTACTGTAACTGCTTTCAGGGTATGCTGATGACGCTTCCCTCCCAGCTCACGGTAGTTTTGCGTGACGTTCCAAGTAAGCCATCCCTCAACGGGCCCGTTTCGTACTTGTCACCCTCCTGAGCTGGGCAGAATGGACAGGCTCTTTCTCTAGAGTCCATCTGTTCCATCAGTTAATGTGTCTTTAGCAGTATACCTCCCCCTCTTCTTTCTTTCTAGAATCCAGGTCATTCTAGATGGAATTAGTTTTCAGGCTCTGAAGTGTGTAGGTATACATATATTAGAATCAGGAGAAAAAGAAGCTACAAATATTATTTCTTTTTTTCCCCTAACAATAGCGGCACACATACCAGCGGTTTCAAAATACTCCACGATGCATAGATGGATACAAGCCAGAAACTGCCACCTCTGATACTGGTTCTAGCAAAAGAAATATAGGAGTTCCTGATAAAGAACAACACAGAAATCAGTCCAATTGAAACAAACTGAAGGCAGCTACTCAAATCCTCCTGTAAAATTTCAAATGTATTTGTATTAATGTCTGGAGCTCTCTATCACCCTGTGACAGATAACATTCAGAAAGACTGATGCTGTTTAATTTTCTCTGCCAGTTTTTTCATCTCTGGTGAAAGTAATATTAAATTCTTAACATCAGATCTGGCAAATACAACATGGAAAACATGTTTCATGATTAAACTAATAATTATGTGTTCTGCATGGAAAATAAAGTATTTAAAGATCATCCTAAGCTACCAAGAGTAATGTTATCATACAGCCATCTCCAGTTGTGGTTTCCTCCTGCTGGCTGCTTGTCTGTGGGTAAGGAAAAACAACTTTGTAGTGCAAAAGAAAACATACCAAGGGCAGCCTTTTAGTCAAGCATTTTTGCACATACTGATAGCCCAGTCCTGCAGATAATCTATGTGCCTGCCGTGCTGTGAGAATGCACTATCAACATGAAGGGCTTTCCGAGTCAGGCAGCCAGCCCCAGATCTCTTCCCTATTATGTGGTAGAGAAAGGAAGACAGCCAGAGACGTTATACGAGAAGGGAACAGGAGAAGGATCATTTATGTCCTTTTGCTTATGCTGTTTATCCAGACATCCATTTCTGACCACTGCTAGTGTTTGGGAAACTTTTAATCTAGGGGAAGCTCACATGGCAGTTCCTGTGTTGGGGCTCCCTCTCCTTATTAGTCCACTGCGAAGCCTTTGAATTACCCATGGGTTACAAGGTTAAGCAGCAGCAGTGAGTTTGAGTTTAAGTATGTCAAAAGGAAGGACTCCCTGGGAAATTCAGAGGACCTTCCGGGATAACAAACAAAGCCAACACACCAAAATCATGCACACAGGAGCTAATGAAACAATGCAGTTCCCAGGAAGAAGTTCCTTTCAGCAGGGACCACGACTGCGCTTTGTTGCTGGGGCAGAAGGAGCAATGAAGAGACTGCCCTGTGCCCAGCTGACAAACACAGATCAAAAATAACGCAATTATCCTTCACACTTCACAGGTTAGCTTCACTGGACGCATAGAATTTTAAAGCTGTGTAAATACATATTTTGGCATTATTTACATCCTTCTTTTCTTGTGACCTGGAGGGGCAAAGATGTTTAAATTTTTGCCTTTGGCATTTTTTTAGTTTCTGAGCAAACTCTGTAGCTAGCTCGCGAGCCCAGCGCATGGTCATTTCTATCTAACAAAGGAAGCGATTCCACTTGGCTAGCGAAATGGAGTATTTCTAATAGCCTTAGGTTTTCTAAGACACGTGTGGTTTGTTTTGTAAATCCTGCAGTAAGGTCTTCCCCCATTTTACCTGGCATGAGCCCACCCTAGCCATGAGAGTAAGGATGTATACTGATTCTTATGTATCTTGGACCAGATTCAAATGGACCCCTTTAATGGTTCTTCCTGTCATTGATAGGTGACAGTCCAAGTTTTCTTTTGATTGTTTAATTCATAAGGTTTGAGAAATTCTCCAGCGCTTCCCCACAGTCTTAGATTGACATGTTTAGTCTGAGGAAGAAAAAAAATTGCATGTATTATCTCAGGATGAAAACATGAATATTTCTGCAAAGACTCCCTCTTTATAGATAATTGGGAAAATTTTACAGTCTAGTTAAAGAACCAATTGCATCAAAGGGGATTTTAAAAATATTTCCTTCCTTTAAGTGTTTTCTAACATATTTCCTCCAGGGGGTGCCAAATTAACACCACTGGAAAGTAAAAATGTATAAATTATCCATGCCAAGGACATAACAACTGTCCATACTGTCCATTTCACCGTACCTTGTAAGCGATGCACCCTTCCAGCCTGAGCCAAAGGCACCAGTGCTTAGAGTGAAATTTCTCAGCTGTTCACTTGTGAGTCTCTCTTGAAGCCAGAAACAGTGCTGACTGGTCCTGCAATTAATGTCCCGCACATTCTCTGCCGAGTTCAGCTAGGACACATCCCTCAGAAAAGAGCTTTAAGAGTGGCTGAGTGGAGAAGTACATCCATCTCAGCCTTTGAAAGAAGGAGACCTCAGGGAGGGAAGAAGTTACAAATGCAGTGACAGCTTCGGCCAGCTTCTGAACAAAGGCAGAAACCTGGACACAAGAACTAAAATGATGCAGAAAAGTTGAAGAAATGATGGTCAGGAGTGTCATCAGGTTTTCTACAGTTCTGCAGGGAATGTCAGCCCCAAGTAGGATGCCTATAAATGTCATTATAGCAGAAGAGAAGTTTCACTGGCTCAGAAAATAGAGATCTATCACATAAACCAGAAAGCTCACTTTGAACAAATGACCACTTTATCCTTAGGGAAGTCTATTTACTACATGAGGAATATTGATCTAATCACTGTTTCCAGACAAAGGAGCAAGAGAAAAAGAAAATTGTTGAGAAGTAATATAATTTTTTTATATATATACCTTTTCCACATTTCACTGTTCACATTTTTCTTTTATCTACACAGCAGTTAAAATAATCACACAGGCCAGCTATTCTGGATCCTTCACCCACTGCATTAGAAATATTACTGAAAGAGTGCCTGGTTATCTTCTACTTGACAGCAAAATCTCTCCTGGATAATTATTTAAGTAGAAAACTTCTATAAGACTCCAACTGTAAAAGACAAAATCACTAACATATACTTACTTTGTCCTCTTATTTCAAAATGCAAGTTTACTTTTCTTACTTTGAGATCAACAACAAAAACCAACGCTGGCAGTGAAAACCAACATAACTAATCCATAACATCATCTAAGCATGGACATTGTTAGAATGAAAAAAAAAGAAAAAAAAAAAACAAAACCAACCCTAAATATTATATTAATCCATTATTATCTCAGATCCAGTGCTGTCAGTTAATACTGTACTGAGATGCAGAAGAGATGCTTGTTATTCCAAAAAATCACCTCACTAAATTCTCGGCTGCATGTATCAGTGGAGTACCACTGCGGTCACTGATAAGCAGCTTTGCATCAGCTGAAAATATGATCACTTGTCTAGACCAGGCAAAACTTTGAATTGCTGTGGAAGCACAATGAATTCACGAACCAAAACCTTGAATGCTGGGAGTGACTTCTGTGACCCTGCAGGGCCGCTGTAGAAATGGGCTCCAGAGGGAAGGCTTTCCTCGTCTTCCTCCTGGAAAGTAGGTGCTGAAAGTTTTCAGCTCTTCTGCAGGAAGGAGAGCACACTTCGGTGGAGTTCACGGGGAAGCAGCTCACCCATCCAGGTACTCCGCCTTGCAGATCCCCTCTCTGCTGAACGTCTTTGTAACGGGTTGTGTGTTTGCTGTAAAACAACCCCAGGAAATACTGGTACAAGGGGGACAAATCCCTTTTCAAGCTGGATGTGGAGAAAGGGAAGGTAGAGGCAGAAAAGGTAACCGAAGGAAATGGGATTGATGGGCTGAGTACAGTTCCTCCTCCCAAGCTGTTGAGGTAGGTCTTTAAATCACAGTCTGGTAGAGCAGCAGGCTAAGCAACATACAGACAAGATGTTTAATGAGATTTATTTTTATTTTACATATTGTGCAGTGCAATGATCTGTAAATTGACTGCTGTAGGCACTGAACCAGAGGCAAGTAGATAAGAATTTGATATCACCTGCAGTACATACCTGGAAGTCTAGTCATTGGTTTTGGAAATGATAGCATGCCCTAAATTGCATCATCTTCAGACTAGACATGGGGATTAATGGAACATTTTATCTTGTTCCTTGCTTTCTCTCAATGCCATATTCGAGATTGTTATACTGTTATAACAATCTACATTGTTATATTTATTTTGCATTACCTTTCGTGATGCAGGCTTGCACACTAACCTGGTTTACATTGCACTGCCTCCTGAGAAAGGGAAGAGTCTGTCTTCTACATCCAGTACGAAAACGAAAGGTCCCATAGGATCTTGTCTGGCTTATTATTGGCAGGGAGTCAGATCCATCAACCCTGGGGGATGGGGCAGCATTTTTTATTTTTTATTTGATTTATTAAAAAGCCCTACTGTGGATATTAAGAGGAAATCGGCCGTAATTCAGGAGCAGTAGTTCTGATGGACAATGAGATGGAAGGTTACATATTAAAGCCTTAGGAGACCAAAAAGAAAATTGAAAATCTGAAAGTATCGGCAAATGGGCACTATACTTTCATTATAAAGAACACCAAGCTCTATAAAACTCTTGGCGGGAGGGATAAGAGTAGAATCAAAACAGTGACACAGTGACCTTGCCATCAGTCTCAGGCTAGGGAACAGTAGGTTTACAACAGATGTCAAGTAAAGGAGAGGAAGAGGAAATGCAAGTCAGATGTCATCTTCAACTTGGATCTCATTCTGGGCCCTCCTGGTCAAAAAAAAGTCCACAATTATCGTTTCTTCCTGCATAACAAAACATTTATACAATCTTTTCTCCCCATCCATGCAGCTGGAACTCTTAACTAGGTTCTCTTTGCTTTTCATCTCCACTGCTGCATTATTCTCTCCTCTGTTTTTGTCATTTGGTGTCTTGCCCCATTCTTTTTCCTAGCCAGCGTCCTGCTTTGACGAGATCACTTTCTATTTACATCCCTTCCTTTGATTCACCATTCTCTATTGCAGCAAAGGAAAAGCTATTTGATTCATTTCCAAGACCCGTTTTGACTTACGTCCATCCAGCCTTATCATCTTAAATTCACTTTTAGGAGTCAGAGCTCATCTCTGATTAGCCACGTTGACAGTCTGTATCACCTCCTTGTTACATTTTCTGACAACTACCATACACTTTTTTCTCCCCAAACTGCCATTCCTCCATTATAGGAATGTTCTGTAACAGCTACGGAAAGAAGTTAATCATCATCCTTCAAAGCTTTTTTTTTTCCTGTGATACATACAAAAGCTCCTATCACCGGGTGACTAGATGGCATGCCAAGACCATAGGCTAGTACACTAACTTTATCTTATCTTATTGTTTGTTTGTACTGTTCCATCTGCCTATCCCTGACACCCACTTGTTACCTCCTGCTGCATGCTTGGCTGGCGTGATCTTTGGCATGTAGACCCTTCCTGTTTCACACATGCGTTGAACCTCATCTAGTAGAGACCTGGTCAATACTTGCAGCATGCAGGGACTGCAGCAATGCAAATAATTAACACCAGTCTTTCCTCACTTCTAAGCTGGTGTTGTTCTCCTCCAGTTCACCAACAGCAAAGTGATGAGTGAGAGCAGATGTAGTACTCCGCTGTTGTGTAAACAGTGGGGCTAGAAAGGCTAAGGAGCTCAGCCTACGGCAGTAAGGATAGTGTTGCTTACTAATAGCAGGCTCTCAGCCAGGAGAGAGGGTTTGACGGGTTCTAAAGAAGTACCAGTTCTCATGGTATGGTGCATAAAGCAATGCAGGGAGAAAGTTGATTTATGCATGGACTTCAGTCCACATTTCCTCCTAAGCCTGATCTCAATCTAAAGAAATCATACTGTAGACCCTTATTTGGGCTAGACTTTGAGTAGCCAAAAAGCATATATCATTTGATAGCTAAAGCTCTGGAGGCAACCGGTTATGATTTATGGGAGTGTTGGAACACCCACAGCTCAGCATCCAAAGCCGCTGAGACAGTGGGACAATGTGGGTCTTGGTACACCATCACCATATATTTTTTTCATACGTGAACACTGGTTGCTCTAACACCCTGCATTCAGGTTTGACAGACTGTAAAGCACGGAAAGTCACAATATCCTGAATATATTGGCCTTGATGTTACTCATTTTATGGCATTCTCATCTTTTACAGCAGTGTATACATGGAGGAGTAATGGTTCAAGAGCTCACATAAATCACTGGTTTCCACCTTATGGTCTGCAGAGCCTGGCAAGCCCACAGAGAACTTCTAAAGAGTCTGCAAAAAGTGGTTGAGAAAAAGCAAACTCACATGTGCCAGACAGCAATCTACATATGTGAAATTCCTAAAGAAGTCTGTACTACTGCTGGAAAATTTTCTAGGGGTCCACAAATCAAAAAAGGTTGAAAAAACCCCACTGACCTAAATCTTCTCCTGCAACAGCAAATGGCCTAGAACTGCAGCAACATGAGAACTTGGCACTAAGAAATAGCATGACAGCTAAGTGACACAAAATCTCTGCAGCTTCTCACAGATGTAAATGGAAGCAAGTAGGACAGACACGTATCTGTTTAGCTTTTGCAAGTATTTGTTCAGGGATTAGTGTTAAAACAGACTCAGAGAATAAAAAGGGCAGCCCATCTCAATGCTAACTAAAGTAATCTTGACTACAGATTACTGCATGCAACAATCTGGAGATGGATGTGTTCCTTATACAGACTGGTCATTTCAAAGCCTGAACTTTCACTAAGTTTAAGAACAAAAAAATCAGAGAAGGACAATCCCTATTAAGGCATCATGTAGTTATTTCAGTAGATTCTCTGGAAATAAGCTTGTTTCTGTGCTAATTTTTCTTCTGGCAGAACCAATTCATTCCTGGCCTTTACAAGCTGGTCTTTTACATTTGATTCAAAATTGGATTTGGGCCTCTGGGGATATCTGATGTCAGCCTTCCTAATGTAGTGGCAACATGAAGACACAAAGAGATAAAAAGTCAGTTTCACTTAGAGTTTCCTTTTTCCCAGGGTCTAATCTGGATTTTTCACTCTCTTTCACTTTTGCACTCTGGATCACTGCATCTTCTTGTCTTGAGTCACATTAAGCGGGAGGGCAAGAGTGTGCTTAGCCAGCCTCCTCGGTTTATAGGCAGGGTCACTAACACAGCTGGAACACATACTTATACTTCATGATATCACCTCATAAAACGATCACATAGCAGACAAATTTTAAGCGCATATTTGAAAAGCAGAAACTCCGGGGTCAGGGTGGCGTAGACTGGAGGAAGGGTAAGTGTAGGCTACAATGAGAAATAATGAGACTCGCTTTGCTGGAGGAAATGGTCAGACATTAGCATTTCAATGGAAGAGGTCAAACCATTTCATCCAATACAGGATGTAGTTCCCTGCAGACCAAGCTAATACAACCCATAACATCTGTACTCTGTACCGCACTTTTTAAATATGACATCCAAACTGTAGGTTACTCCTCACAAAGACTTACATTATCCCTTCTGTCTCCCTCCCTGGCCCATCGTGCAGTCTGCGCTCCTCTGAAATGTGTGAGGTAACCAACTAAAAATGGGATGCAAAGGAGAAAAAGAGTGAGAGCACAGAATCTCTGAAGGGTATTAGGAAAAAGAATGTGTAGGCACACAGCTCAGGACTTTCATAACACACACAGAGGAAGACTGAATTACGATTCCTCAGACAACCTTAGTTCTGGACTTTCCTGACACATATATGACTTTGCAACAATCAAGCTTGTGTCATTCCTTCGGACAATAATATACATTATTTATTAGACTACAGGTTGATCATTCTCTCAACCAAAACATGCACTAACAAAGTATTTTCTGCTTTTGCCTGTGAGAAGCTGTAAGTTTATATTCTCTTGCAGAGGATGACTAGGAAGCAAAGTGCTTATCTCTTGTTCTTCTTAAGTGGCAGAACCTGTGTGTAGAGCTAACTTAGACAGGACATAGCACCTATGCAAATAACATGACAGTGAGTAAATGCAAGGTACACCGAGTAGGATAAATTTGTAATTAAAATCATATGTGACTTTCATAAAGTGAAGATTTCCTATCCAGGCAGATTCATATACTCTCTTCCTGGAAGAGGTAAAATGCTGTGACAAAAAAAAAAAAAAAGGCAAAACCCCTGCATTTCCAAGCCTGCAGCACTTTCAGGGTCTAAATACCGACAGACTCAAACTCTTGCTCCCACCGTGACTGCAGAGCAGAAAGCGGAGCTGCTTTGTGCAGTGGCTTACTCCTGTCTTAGCATGTTAGATTTCACAAAGACAGTAGAGAAGGTATTTTGTTCCAGGTCTCATACATGGTAATTGAGACAGGATTTCATGCCACAGGTAGAACATAACCTTTCTGCTGTATTGCGTAGCTTCTTAAAAAGATAAGGAAAATTCTCACGTTCAGATGAGCTGTGCAGCTGCTCGGTTTTGCAGAAGACTAGTGAATTTTCCTTGGTGCCATTTTCTCCTTTGCTGACACCTATAGTCTAATTTAACACTTTCTATTCCACTATTTTCTCAGCAGTTGCTGCCCAACAGCACGTCATCCCATCAGCTTAGCAGCCTACAGCAGCCAAGATCATCTTAAATAGTTGATTGGATTCAGCTGGGTCTTTCTGCATTGGAAGAAGCAGGCAGGCATTTGAATATAGTTTCTGGGTGTCGGTCTGGATATCCAGATCAATCCCTTGCCAGAAAGGGGAAAAGCAGCATCACATTTTTCATAGTGCTTTTCTTTAATGACATTTCCTTTCTTCCATTAAGCAAATGTCCAGGGCTGACAAATGAATTGCTTTGTCTATCTAGAGGATCTTTGAAATCCTTGATCCAGACTAAATGTGCAAGAACGAGAAAAATAACAGGGAGCTGAATGGAGGAAGCAGATGTAAACACACAAACTCTAAGATTACAAAAAAAAAAAAAAAAAAGAGCTAGAAAATGGAGGCATAGCACAAGAAAATAACTGAGACACAGGGATACTCCAAAATAACACAGCTGCTAGAGGAGGAAAAAAACCAATACAAAAGAACCTCATGCAGTAAAGGGAGAGTTGATGTTCGGCAGTGCTCAGAAATTTTCATACTGATGTGTAAAATTAAACCATGACAGCAGAACAGGCTTATCTGCAAGCGTCATGTTACTTCCCCTGGGATCACTACCTTCCCACTGGTGCTCCTGTCATCTTCTCCTTCCCCCTTCAAATCTCACTTGACCTGAATTCTCATGATTTGACTCCATAATCCTCTGGTTTCCACTGTACACACACAAAAGATTATTGTACAAAAGCGAATTCCCAGGGCCTTGGGCTTGCTTTCCATTTAAAGAATTATCCTTACAGTAGTTTAGGTGCTGGGAAACTTGTCCTGTAGATTATTGCCTACAGGGCAAATGAGGAGGAAGCTGCTAACGAGAGAACAGATGTTCAGTGGCTTATGAGCCTTGCTGAATGTAAATATCTTCAGCACAGTACTTGTCAATAAGCCTCTGCCCGAGAATCACAAACCTTATGGACAAAATTCACCCCCAGTGTAAATGCATGGGCTTAGGCAGAATTGCACTGAGGAAGAAGCTAGTCCTTCATCTGCAGCAGAGAAAGTTTAAAAGCTTGCACAGAAATTGTACAGACTAAATGTCATGAAAGTTAGTATTTTTACAAAAAAACTTGCCTCTTTCCGAGAGAAAATGCAGCTCTTGGACCTGTTATGACACAGTAGGCCTAAAATAAATAGATTTCACTGAGATACTGGTTTTGGGGGATGGAGGGAGGATCTTGCAGGTCTCTCAAATTTTGCTTGCCTCTGTAAAAGGGTGTTCTGGTTATAGGGCCACGGTTTCATCCGGTGGGTGTTGTCTTCCCAGGCAGCAGCAATTTGAGGGGCTGTAGGTGAGATGTGATTCCAGGCCTCTGAACACAGGCAAACTTTCAGCTACCACAGCAGCATGTTTGCTCCCCATTGCCTGATGAGTGACCTACAGAGCACGCACGTACGCTTGAGTGAGGGCCGAGGAGCTCATCACAATCGGTTGGTGCTTCCGAGTGGCTTTTTGTTTATGAGGTCTCTTGACAGAAGACCAGGAGATGCAAGGGGGACACTTGCCCTCAAGCTTTGCCCCTTCCAGCCAGCCTTCCTGCGGCAAGAGCAGGCTGACCTTGCTCTCCACCTCATCTTTGCTAAAGTTCAGTTGTACCTACGCTGCTGGAAAGCCACGAGCTCTTGCTGGTCATAGATTGCCACTTCACTGTCGAAGTTTAATAGCCACACTCTGTCATCCAGTTGCTTGGTATAGTTTTCAGGATCCACTAGTGAACCCTTCCAGCCGAGTGTGCCGGCTCTCTGCGTCTTTGCCAAGTGGTGCTCAAAGTTCCCATTTACAGCATGGGAAGGGAAAGTGAATGAGCCGGGTCTCTCTTCTATCAACAAGCCCACGGAACCATGAAGGGGCTGTTTTTTTCTGGGAGTCTGTTGTCACAGGGGCATAACCACAGTCTGAAAGATAAACAAACTCCACCACGTGCAACATTTAATTGAAAAGACTGGCTGGCAAGCTGAAACTTGGGAGACCTGGGTCAGCTACTGCACTGCTTTATGATGTGGAGCAAATCCTGTCGCTTGCTCGCTCCTCTGTCCCATCCCAGTCAGATGGCCAGCTCCGCACAGGCGAGACTGAGTTTTATTAAACGTGTATACTCTGTTGAGCACAGTGAAGCCCTTGTCTCACCTGAGGCTTCTAGGCATTCTTGTAGCACGCGTAATAACACCGCCACATAACAGTTCAATCTCTTACGGCGGGAAGCCCCATGAAAAATATTTAGTACATGCCTCCCTGTGTACATGAAAGTGCTTGGCATGAAAAGACGCTGCAGCAAACGCTGTAATTACAACCTATTCTTTTAGAGGTAGACATTTAGTAGCGCGGTCACCTCTGGGTGGAAAGCAACAGCCGTCGCAGCCCGCACAGGCGCGGCGGCAGGCCGCCAGGACCGACAGCAGGAGCGCGGGCAGGACCCAACCTGCTCGGCCTGGCTCCTTCCCCTCGCCCTCTCCCTGCGGGCTATCCCAGCCGGACCCTGGCCAGGACAGCGAGGTTAACACCCCGGTTCCCGCCGGCACCGTCCCGGTTTATTAATGCCTGCCCAAAGCCCTCGGCAGCACCCCCATGCTCCGGCGGGCACCACGCCGGCAGCCTGCCCAGCGCCTGGGCAGAGCAGGGCCACGGCGGGCAGGCTGAAGGTGGGCAGGTGTGCCGGCACGCAAACCTCCGTGGAAATGCGAAGATGCTAGCGGCTTCCGTCGTCGCTGAGCCTTGCTTTGCTCGCAGCGGTTTTAGGATGAGACCGTCGGCAGCTGTAGCGCCTGGAGCTCAGCAAAGCGGGGACGCCACTCGCGGGCTGCGGCGGGACACCGGAGCCCTCACCCCCCCGCCCCGCCGCGGCGTGGAAGGGCGATGCCGCAGGCTGTGCCTGTGCTCCTCTGGCACTAGGTGGCAATGTGGGTCTGCAGCAGCTGCGGGGAGCCGGCCCCGGGGGGGAGCCAGCCCGGGGCGGGGGGGAGCCCCTGGGCACCCCTCCCAGGCAAAACGGGGAAAGCAGCCCTCCCCGGTGGCTGCCGCTGCCCTGCGCCTCCCACAGCTGCCTCTCTGCCCGCAGGGGATTGTGCCCACGGCTGGGAATAGGAGCGGCAGCTGCCCCCCGGGCGGGCCGCCACGCGTATTCCTGTGGGTGGGGAGCAGCGCGCCGCTGCCCGGCCCCAGCCGCCCGTGGCTGGGACCCACAGCATCCGCGGGGACGGCACGGGGCAGGAGCCCTGGCCGCGGGCAGAGGAACGTGCCGGCGTTGCCTTTGTGCCCGAGCGGTTCTCGGCCCCACGCCTCTCGTCCCACGGGCAGAACGGGCAGGAAAACACCAGCCTTGTCATCAGCACTCCTGCCAGCCTTGGCTGTCTTCTGCAGCCTTTCTGCCCAGAAAAGGTTAACGTTTCCTTTTCTGACTGTAGGATAACAGCTCCGAGAGTCTGTATCTGGACGTTTTATTAGTTACCATCAATCCAGTGACTTTTTCTTCAGAAGAGAACATTTTTCTTAAGAAAAAAATTCAGACAGAGCCCTTTCTGTTGTTGCCTTTGGATGGAGTTTTGTCTGTCAGTCCTGGGCAGGTTTTTAAGGGGAAATTTTAGGACGAATGATAAAGGACACCCTGAACTTTGCAACACAGAGACCATCTGCCACTAGGTTTCCAGTTAGTTTTTAAATCTGCCATGCGATGGAACATTTAATATTTCAGTTTCAGTATTAATGGCCTTATCTCCCATCTTACACCTTACCCCAGTGGTGATATGTTATATGAGTTGTTTCCTCCAAGCTTGTCATAATTCTGTTGTACTTCTTAGAGTTGCCTCCACTTTGTGTTATCTCTCTGCCGATCACACCGCTAGAATTAGCATCTCAGGAGCAAGAGATTACAGCAGCACGCCGCAGGAGCGAGCGGTGGCTAACAGTGGGCTGTCAGTGCACGCAAGCAAACTCCCCATCCTGATTTGTGCTGCCTGTTGCACTGGGGACTTACCATTAACTCTGTTGTCATTCCTTGTCTGCTTTAACATGATTGCTTTCAAGCTTTCTCTCTCCAGGAGAACATCTGTGTTTTGGATTAGTTTTCCCTAGACAGATTTACTTACAGTTTTTCCACATTAAATCTCTGTATTTTGTTGCTTTCTAGTCTATCTAGGCCCTTTTTTGGTGTTATTCCTCCAGGTGCATTCAAAAATCTCCCCATTTAGTGGCATCAGCAAAGTGCTCTGGTATCCCAATTTACTCTTTGTGTTAGACTGTGAATAAATGACACATTCCTCGATGTCCTTCTGTAACACAGTGCATTCACTTCTTGCAGTCCTTTGTTTACAGTTCATGCTTTTGTCATCTGCAATATCCAAGAGGATTTAAATTACTGTTTCCATCAGACACATATGAAAAAGCTATAAAAACCAAAATAACTCCCCCAATTGTTCTGCTTATCAGTCATAGTTACATTAACTTCTGAATGTTATGACACTTGCCTCTTAGTATCTGGTTGTTTTTTGTTTTTTTTTTTTTTTTACTAAATATAAGCTTACAGTAACTTCCAGGCCACTATTGATTCCTGTTTGAAAATAGTTTGTATATTTAATTTTCACCCTATTTTCTGCCTGTATAATGTCAGTTTTCTGCTGCTTAGTTGTAACTGGAGGAAAATGTTTCTTGTCCTTTAATTCATGGACATAACACCATAAGTATGACCATAAAAGCAATTAAAAAATTAGAATGGCAACAATTGTGCCCAACAACGGAACAAGATAAGATGGTGAAGGGGTTTGAAGAGGTTAGTTTTCTGCCCTTTGTTTTATCCATATATTGAATTCAGGGTGAAAGCATTTAAAAGACATGTAGATGTGGCACTTAGGGATATGGTTTAGCGGTGGACTTGCTAGTGTTAGGTTAACGGTTGGACTTGATGATCTTAAAGGTCTTTTCCAGTCTAAACGATTCTATATGTAGACTGCATGCCCAAAACACACATCCCCTTGTCAGCATTTCTGTATTTCAACCAGATATGCTTTTTTGTGACGCTGGTGCTCTGAGGTCAAATACTATACAACCTGTCCTAAAAAAACTGTGGAGCTGGAGGCTGTGGCTGTGCCAGCAGCCGGGGCTATCGCAGCCCTAAAGCTCACCTTCTTTAACGCGTATGAGAAAGCTTACACTGAAAGACATACAGACAGCAACACTGCCCAGAGCACGTAGCCAGTGCATCCCAGTGGCTGCTGGAGAAACCGTGCTTCTGGTCTGTGCAGCTTCACTTGGCCAAGAAGTGAGGAGAGGAAGGAGGCTTAGCGCTACCTCGCCGTGCTCCCTGCTGGTAAGGCAATGGTAGCTACGCAGCACACCTGCATTATTTGCCACTTCATGTCCCAGCATTGCTTTCGGCGAGTGCTACTTCCATTTCCCTCTTCTCTTCTCTTAATAGAAAGCCAGATCCTACATCTTACGTTCGCTCTTATTCCTAGTAGGTTTGCAATTTGAGCACTGCAGTATGATTTACTCCAAGGTCTTGTTCTCTCAAGGCATTTCATTGTCCTTTTCTTTTGAATGCCCTTGAGAACCAGGACCCAGGTAGTGTATCCTTCTGATGAGGCACTGTAACAGGATTTTTACCTCTACAACTAGCCTATCAACTGAGTAAGTCCTCACAGCGATCACAACGAAGGCTGTCCAGTTTGCAATACTTCTCCCCAAACTCAAGCACTCCATTGCTTCACTGTCACCTTGACATGACTCACTCCCCGCCCCCAGCCATTCTGTGGTGGAAAGAGACATTTAAGTGTTCCTAAGATTCCTTTGTCCCTTATTGTTTTAAGCTGAGCATGGGATCAAGCAGCTCAGTTCCCAGTATGCTTTTTGGATGATGTGGCTGAGACACTAGTGCCTTCTGCTGACTGCGACAGTTTTTGAGTACATCCTTCACATGGGGGAGGATGGAAATGTGTATCTGAAGACCTTGCTTAGCCTGATACAGATCTTTGAGGCCATTGTGCATTGGCTTATGCCCGTTCTCTAGATCCTCTCACCCTTGCCCCCTTTATCTTCACCGAGGATGATAGCAAAGTGTGGGCACAGTGGGAGTTGAAGATTCACTGTGATCATTTGCAATAGCAATTAGCAAATGCCTGTGCTCACCTGAAGCCTCTATGGCACAGTGGAGCACAGCACATGTCCTTCAAATCCCATCCCTGCTCCAGGCTGTGCAAAGTCCTGTAGGATCAGGGCTCCCAGCTTAGCACTGCTGACAGGCAGACAAAGGCAGAGACAGACAGCCCTCCTCTCTCACTCTTATTCAGCTGTCCCTCTTCCTTCTCCCACCTGTGAGGCTTTTGCTGTGTTAGAGCTTACTGCATTCAGCTGTTTTCCACCTCCATCATTGCTTTGATAACCGATAGCAGGGAAGGTATTACTTAAAGAATCTGGGTGACTGTTAGCAAAATAAACAGGAGATGAAAGATAAGGCAGTCTCCTTGGTGCGTAATTACCTTAAATGAAGGTCTGTTTGCTAATACTGTTGTTTTGATGTGCTAAATAGCTTGGTCTTAACGCCCCAGCAGATACTAAACCTAATGTAATTCCCCGTGACGTCACGCCAAGATTACAGAGACTGTCGGGAGGCAAGAGGTAGGGGAGGAGTACCCACAAAGCAGTTGTGTGTAGGGAGTGCTCCCAAATCACCTGGTGTGGCAGGCAGCAGACGAGGCTTCACAGACAGCTCTGCTGTCAGCATGGGCTTGCATAAACCCCATGAAGTGACGCTTCCAGGCAGGCGAATGGCGCTCTCCAAGTCCCCTACTCCCTCCCCACCAGCCTGATCTTGAGGAGACACTCTCAGGTGTGTGGCAAGGAGAGCTCTTTGCATTCGCGCTACGGTGCTCTGCGTGGCAGTGCTTGCTCCCCATTTCTTCCCGTAAGAGGGGAGACTCTCCCTTTGCTCTGAATTGGGCTGAAAAAAGCCGCAGCCAGCTTGTAGGCAGCTGGGTTACCTGCATTTACACATAATCTGAGCTGTGTCTGATTGCAGGGTTCCTCTCTTTTATTTAATTGTCTGCCTGGAAGCATATCCTGACCTAATTATGCCTGCAGTTGTATCACTTAACTTGTCCTGCGCACCGAGTGGCGTATAGCATGAGCGGGGAGCTCTGTGCACACACTCTCACACAACTTGAGCTAATAGAGACTGACAGGGGGTATTGGGTTTTTTAAGACTAAGACGTCTCCTGGGGTGTTACTAATCCCCTAGAGGTGCCATTAGCTTATGATAACCACACCTTTGAAATTGTTTTATTGCTTTAATAATGTGGTGGTGATGGAAAATGGGGAACATGCCACATTTATTATTTATGCTGGTAAAAGATGAAAGTTAGCAATTAGAAGCTTTAAAGCACAGGTTCAGCAGAACTACATGACTTACATTTATTCATTTTTGGAGTATCTATCCCAGCACTGGAATGCCCTTACTGTCCGGGTTTGTTAAGTTGGGCTGCCTACATAAACCAAGGCAAAGTGGCAGGCCAGCACATTAACACTGCAAGACAGATACACATCTTAACTGCAGGGATGGGTGGAGATTTCCTGGTGGGGAGCTGTTGGAAGTAGAACAGTGCTTTATGATATCTGCACTAATCTTATGCTATGATAATTCTGTCTTGCTTAAGTGCTTGCAGCCTCTCTGTGCTGCGTAGTCATGCTGTGGCAGCTGCTGTGTGCATCTGATCCAAACTCGCTGCTTCCCCACACACTTAATTGGTAAAATTGCCACTCATTGTTTATAAAAAAGCGTGGAAAAAGTGAGAAGAATCTTGGTCCCTAGGACTGTAGAGCAGTGGCTCTGCTGCCACACGTCTGGGAATCACACACTGTCAGCTCAAGGCAACACGAAGAGGATGCATGTTGCACCATATGTGTCGTGACATCTACATCTGGATGGAGCAGCTCTACTAAAATAGAAGAAGCTGGGGCAGCTTGTGGTAGAGTGCAACATCAGGCCTTTCAAGGCCGCCATGCTTCCAAAGTGCAGGGTTTTATCCTGAGCACCTAGAGAAAGGGACATCGACACCACAGCAAAACTGAAGGAAAAGGGAGGAAAGCTAGGCTTGTAGAAGAAACGTGCCAAGACAGCATATGTCTGTGCTTGGAGCTGTAATGGAAGTGATTTCACTAATCTGCCTTGCAGCCCACTTTCTCATTCTGTGTGATCCTTCAGTGAGGTTGCGAGCTTGTTTGATCATTTCACCTTAGGATCAAATAAGCAAGAGGGCTGACTGGGTGTTTTTTTCGGCAGTTAGCAGAAAATGGAGGTGAGAGAGAGCAAGTGAGTTTCTATTAAGAATAGAGAGATTAACGCACCCAAAATTAATTGGAGTTGCACAAGCAGGCAAGAGGTGTCAAGCTCTGAGTTCATGCATAGAATTATGTGGGTGTCCTGTCTACTACATTTCGAACATCTACAGCGTGACTATCTCAGCCTTGTACTTTGGTCCTTGCTATGAGCGTTCATGTTGGTTACCAGTATCGTACATCCTTATTTCTATTGTACATCCTTCTGCCCTTTGCCTCATTGCACTGCACCACTCCTAATGAAAGGCTGTGTGCAGACAGAAGTGACACAGGGACCTTGTCCGTGACGTGGTTTCCCCTCAGCTCAACGTTATCAGTGTCACAGCCGTCTGTACCCTTACCACAGCCTGGAGAGAGGCCCCTTCCCTGAAGCAAATCCTGAAGCAAACTTAGGGCAACTGCAGGCCATGTCCAAAGCCTGGTGTTTTTGTGGGTGAGCAATGCTGGAGCACAGCAGCTGGCCGTGCAGGGCAAAGTGGGACCCCTGAGGTCGTTAGCATGCTTCTCATGAGCATGGGCACTCTCACATCATTGTGCTGTTAATTGGGATCCACAGTTGTTCCTCCAGAAGGCTGATTCAATGACTTAACATGGGAAGACTACGTTAACATCAGTCACTGGCATCCACATTATTCAGGCAAGAAGAAACCATGTATGCGACCTGGATTCTCAGCCTGCATCCCACCCCTGACAAGCTCTCACTTCGCAGGAGCTGATTCACTTTGTGGGTGTCTCTTCTTCTCCAAGCGAAGGCCTTAGGGCTGCACATCCCTTCCTGAAGAAAATACACATGGTTCCAGCCAGGCTGCTGAAGGGTTGAAGCTGGTACAGCCAGCACTGCAAGTGGGCAGTGGGCTGCTACCGCTTAAAGAAGGTCACCAGTTTTAAGCCCATTCATTACCTTCTCACATCAACATTGCCCTTTGACAAAACCCCCTGCCTTTGGTTCAGGTTATTCCTGTAAGGCTGGAGTTTCTTGATGGCCATGGGCAAAGCTCGGCCTGGAGATGGGTTTCGTTTCTTTTTCTCGAGGCTGCTGCCAGCCTTGGCTCGCTCAGGGACCTTCCCCGGCAGCACCAGCGGGCCACGGAGCCCACCCTCGCTCGGAGGATTGTGCTGTGCTAGGAAAAATGCTTCTGGCTCTTCTCATGTGTATTTGGGGCAGAAAGGAGGTGTAGTTTAGATTAGAGCACTGCGGCTTTATCAGTGTTTATCAGTGTAGGAGTTCTGCTCCGTGTAGCATAACAGCCTCAAGTCCTTTTAAACCCTGACATCAATATGTGGTGATAAGATAACACTGGTTATCCTGTACCGGTTGCTCTAGATAAGATAAACCCTTTTATGCTTTAAAACAGGACTCAAAGTTTCTGCTATGTTTTCTTTTCCTTGTAACGTAACAAACTTCAGAAACATTTTATTTCTAAGGCAGTGGTATTTATAAGAGCAGATAAAAATAGTACCTATCATAAATAAGACTTTCCAAACTTGCCTAAGGAGCATTAAACATTTTTCTTTCAAAGGCTAAATAGAAATGAGCTAGTAGGAGGTAGGTTCCAATGTCTTAGAAAATTGTTGGATAAATTAGAAGCTAAAATTATTCCAAGTGGTCATGCCTACATTTATTTTGTCAGAAGTGTGTCCACACAGTGATATTTCAGCAGCAGTGGATGTTAATTTTAAGGTGGTTGCTTTTCATTAATGTGAAATAACTTTTGTATTGCTTGAGACAGCAGTATGGGGCATTTCCATTTTGCATTTAAAGCTGGGACTGAATCTCTCTGTACAAGCCAGTATATCCATAAATCTACAGCACTGACTCTTCAAGTAGAGACTACATCTTTGGAGAATTTAGAGACACATCCATTCATTAGTGAGTTAAAATTAATAACTAGGTCCTTTATGAAATTTAGCACTTTAGTCGTGTTTGTCCCAAATGATTTTAACAATGGAGTAACAGACTCTTCACATTTTCCGTATAATTAAAATTAATTGAAATGATGTGCATTAGTTGTAATTAAGCTATGCAGCTAAGAGTGGTTGTATCTAATTGCTATGATTATATAGGCTACAAACAAGCTCAAGTAACGAAAGTGGAGTTATTGTGACACAAGAACTCAGCCACCCGCCACCTTGCCGTGCCTGAGGGTCTGCACGGGGGGACGGTTGTTCTCTGGGATGAGGCAGTGCTGCAGCAGCAGGAGATGCTTTGGTAGCTGAGCTGGCTCAGCTGCCCCATCTTTAAGTTCACATTTGCGCACAAAACCTTAACATCAAAGGTTGCCATTGAACCCTTTGCTCAGCTTTAACGTAGCACTGAGAAACTGAGGCGGGAATGCAGCTCCTGTAAAGCACAGAAGCCTTTGGCACAGCCTATAAATCACGGAATTAACCGCAAATTTAGCTCGGTGTTCACCAACGCGTCCCAGTTACATCAGGCGTCCCCTCACCTCTGTACCAGATGCACCGCAGGAGCTGCGCAGCATGCAGAAGGTGGCCCTGTGGTGGTGGTAGCAAACTCCCGCTTTTAGTGCTGATGATTTCTGTGCCCCCGTGGAAATGTTCTGCAGCTGCAAAGCTGCTTCATCCAGCCGCTTCACACCAAACTGCCCACAGCAGTGCCACAAGGGACAAGGAAACAAAACAAAAAATCCACCCCCCCCCTCCATTAGCTCTTTAAAATTCAGTTTGAAGTAATCAGGCCTAAATTGCAAATTTGAGGTCATTATGTAGGTCACTACAGGCTCAGGCTGAGGTTGCTTTGGATGTCATACCTATGCAATCATCTTTGTGTGTGTGTGTGTGTGTGCTCCACTTAGGTTTTTCTGAGCAGTGTCTTGAAAGTGAAACTCTAATTGTTGGTTTCCTACATTTATAATGCATAGTTTGGGGAATAACAAGTCCCTTATATATATATATATTTATTTCTTTTTTTAGAATTTTTTTTGCTTTTCACTGCCTTGTGAACATTGAGCTTCATTTCATGGAAAACCCAAGGGAGAATTGTTTGTAGGCTTTTTGGTATGGGAATTAAAACAAAGGTTTGAACTGATACTGTTGTAATCTGCCCTCTCGCCACCTGCAGCTGGCTGGTGCATGACGGGCCCCAGAACACAGGGCTGTATCGTGTCTTGCAGGATCTTAGAAAAATGAACATTTCAGCAAGGTTTCAGCCTCTGCAGCACATGGGAGTAGGAGGGATATGGCTTAGCAGTTCCAGTTGTTCACATGCCCACATCACAAAGCAAAACAGCCCCGCTAAAGCATTCGCCCGGTACACTATCAGAGGGCAGATGCAAAAGTCTGTGCTCAATACACAGCAGGGAACAAAGAATTATAAACTGCCCAAACTTCCCTTCTTAGGGCATGTTGGGAATGATTGACAGGGCTGCCAAGCAAAGCCTCTTGGAATGTATAGCACATGGAAACCTTCCTGTTAATTAAGGGGGATTGTCTTTTGGGCAAGTGACTTCTGAAGCATTTCTCCCACCCTGCGTCTGTCCTTAACTCCAGGCTGGTCTCTGCCGAGGAAGCTCTGTTTATTCCCATACTCCAAACACTCCAGGTGAGGATGTAACCTTCAGGCACCCACCTTGGACAAAACCTCTTGGCATGCCTCAGCCTGCTCCCCCATAAAATCCCAGGAATCCACTTCTTCCAGTACTGTTCTTAGCCCAGCATTGCAATATCAGTCTTACCCTTGAAAGACTCAGCCAGCTACCTTCAGGCTTACCAACATGATTGCAAGAAAATATTTATTCTTTACACATAGGTGTAAATTAGTGACCCTCTTTCACATAAGTGTGGCAATCTGGCTGACTTCCATCTTATTTATTTGATGATCTGCATACTGTAAGGTTTAGGGTACAGATTTTGACAGCCCAGGGGTAACCACAGGGCCCACGTGTGCTAGCACTGATGGAGCTGGACTAATACTACACTGGGGAAGCAGAGCCTTTAAAACAAACAAAAACCAAACAAAACACTTCGGATGGACAGACCATGATATTGGTTGGGAGGGGTAGGTGGGAGAGTGCAGGGAAGTGAGAGAAACCATTAACATTTTGCAACATTAGTCAGGAGCCTGGGGACCTGCTATAGCAAGTAAAAATGCCACATCATTTAGTCAAGGGAATTCAGCCAAAAAAAATTAGAAGTTTCATTTTTTTTTTTTAATGTAATAACTTTTTACTCCATTTAATCTCCCATTTAACCATCTGAACAGATGAACAGAAAAGTACTGTGAGATAGGGAATAATCAGAACCGAAGTATAGGAGAGGAATAATGCTCAGAAACTAGCAGGCATGTTCACAAGGAACAATCATTCAAGAGACCAGAGAAACCAGGAGGCAAGTACATCAAGACAAAACCAGATCTTCCTACCCTATCCCAGGAAACACGAGGAACCTGCTGTGCATTTCCATCTGGCAGCAATGCAGATCAGCACAGGATCTGTGTACACAAGATCCCATCAATAACCTCCTGGGGCTTGCAGACTCAGTAACTTCCAGTCTCCAGCTATTGCTGCAGGGGAGTTCAAGTCACAAACTCAGCAATGAGACATTGGCCTGTGACAAAGGTGCGGCTCTTGCCATTTTGGGATTTTGTGTCACTGAATCCAAGAACCATAGCAGGAGCAGGGTCAGACTTTGACATCCCATTTATTCTGTTTAAAAGTTAAAATACTAACTTTTGTACAACTTGTGACTGTACTTACCTGTCATCTTTGCTAATAAATATCTTGGAGTGGATGGGGGGCAGGAGGGAAGGCACTTGAGGGTTAACCTCTGCCCCAGTCAGGCTGTGGATTTGTTCTGTATTTTTAGAAATTTCAAGAGTTAAAACTGTTGAAACTCAGGGCTGAAAAAAAAAAAA
>VZTL01024462.1:327-45343 GCA_013400535.1 Scopus umbretta | reverse complement strand
GGGGGGGGGGGGGGGAGTGGAATACACACCAGTAGCCCAAGGGAAACTGAGAGAGACAGTACATAGCGCTGTTGAATGCACATGAGAAAGACAAAGAAGAAAGTAAGCTATTGCTGTAGTCTTATTTGCCACAACAGTCTTAAAGTATTACTTGTAGCAATAGCAGATATCAAATTCAGACAAGTGTGTGCAGGTTAGTATTAGGCAGGAATCTGAAAAACATTCACATGATCTTAAGATTTCATTCAAGGCCTCTTCATTCCAAAACTCTACAATACAATAAATAGTATGCTTGACCAAAATTTAGGTGTTTTCTTTGTCTGGTCTTTTGTTGTTGTTGTTGAATAGGCCTTGTTAAGAATAGACCTTGTTAAGAAACATAAAGGCCAGTTATTGGAAAAGACCAGGGAAATAAATCAATCTGAATTGAATATGTGCACGCACACACAGTTTTGATTTTTTTTCCCCTCCAATATGGTTGGGTGAGGAGAGAGCTAGGAAAAGAAATAGTTTAAGCCTATTGACTAACTGGGTTTCAAAACCTCACTGTAAGATGACCTAGCTTCTGACCTTCATGAATTGTAAGAAAGTAACACTTTTTGTCCATGAGATGGATAAGAGTGCATGACACTCGAGTTGAAATATTAAAACAAAGAAATATTATTAATATATTAAACCAAAGAAAAATGTCCAAGTAGAAGAAAGTGTGCAATAAAGCAAAACTAATTTTATGAAAGGTTTAAAGAAACATACGAAAAAAAACATATACTGCCAAGCAGGCCTAGGATTTCTACTGCTCCATTAAATCAAGCAAGGTGAATATTCATTGTTTCAACAGATGTGCAAGATCAGCTGACAAATACAAAACCCAACATTGACCAATTGACCTGACCATCACAGGACATGCTACAGTACCCTTTACCACACTGTTTATGAAGAATATGAAAGAAGAGGTAAAAAAAAGATGTCACTCAAGTATGCTGGCATGTATCAGGGAAGAAAAAACGATGTACTGGTCTCATGAGGCAGGCAGTTCTTAAAATGACAAAGTTAGCATAAGACTCCAAACTTGAGATTTGGGGATGTGGAACAAAGCCAATCTGAGTTAGATCATAAGCATTTTTTTTTCAGGATGGAAAGTGCCCATCATAAGTAAGGCAAGAATAAAGGGAATAAGGTCAAACCAGGATCCACATTTTCAGCTAACATACACCTCTCATAATTGACTGCCTAGTAAAAAGAATTGCTACTCCGTAGTGCTGCTCACCTGGAAGAGACAAAAATATAGGTGGTGGAAAAGGGTAAAATTATTTCCTTTTTTTCTTTTTTAAGCACAGTGAAAGGGGAAGAGCAACTACAGAGTGGGTAGCAATTTCTGTTTACTGAACTTTCTTCACACGCAGTATATAATACCATTTAAAATTAATGTTGTCTTGCAGCAGTAAGCACAGCTCTTGTAAGATAACACATTAAAGGGGCAGTCACAACTAACATATTTAGAGTAGAATCTATTACTGCTTTACAAACTCATCCCAAAATAGGTTAGATGCCCTCTTTGAAGTAACTATTTCTTTTCACCAATGCCACAGAAGCCTACAGTAATGAGGTAAGACACTAGATGTCTTTTAGGCACTTAAACTTGGCATATGAAATCAAACTTCACCTGCTTTTCTTTGCACAAGAATGCAGTTTAAATGCTTTTAAACTGAGATCAGTGGGCATACAATTGGATTTTAACAAAATTCAAGGGGAGAAAAAATTCATAACCATTCAACCTTTTAGGAAAAGTTACTTCAGGACAGCTAAGAGTGATCAATTTTTGCTCTCCTTGTGCTGTGAGATAAAGTCTAGTCTATTTATAGGTAAGCATAATTAACCTCAAAAGGTGTTTATTTACTCATAGGCACTGGTGCTCAGCAACTTTAAATAACTCTTCTGCTGGAGAAATCCTAACTGAGCGTACTGAAGATTGTTCCTACAAGCTAGTGCTATGCGCAAAGAAATATAGAAATTTTATGATGTTGCCATTAGTTTCTGTTGCAGTCTTTAGATCATGCTGTGCTTAGGAAAATGTAATGGCCTCAAAATGACTCAGTGATAAGCAACCCATCCTATTCATTATTATACCATCAGGAAAACAAAACAATTTTATTTCCCCTTCCCTTCAACCAAGTAACATTTTCGAAAACCGCAGTTTTATGAAGACAGAACGGAGAAACTTAACATCAAATCTTTGTGGTCAGAATTTTACCTCCATTAGTTCTGTATTTGGTCTTGTTGGGGGTAAGGGGAGGAAACCACAGGCAGCTCACAAATCTAAGTCTTTTAATTTCTCATGTTAACAGTATTTCCATTTGTTTCCTTATTTTATTTAGGGCCCATTCCCTCCTCTTTACAACAGCTTTACAGCAAAGAATGGCTTTGATCTGTGTATTAAGTTATCAGGAAGAGCCACCATGAACTGTAAGTTTGTCTGCTGGGATGCGAGTAGCTGACAGCTACCCCAGTCTAAACCCTCCCTATGTATAAGGTAACCTAGCTCTCCTCATAAGGTCTGCCTGAGGTTCAGCCATCGAAGCTCTAGGCCTGCGTTCTAACCACTTAGTGATCAAGACAACCACTTATTAACACCCACAACTATTACACACCAGGATCTTTTCAAGCATTCAGATAGGACAACCAATACCCCAGTGAAGTCCTCAATCTAAGGACAGACAGAATTTATGGGAAGACAAGCAGCTGTGATATGAACTTAAGAGAATATGAAAATGTTGCTAGGTGAGAAAGTATGAGAGACAATTTGTCAGTTTAAACCTGATGTTCCTGCAAGAAAAGGAGTAGGAGTACACGGGTTTGAACAATCACTCCTTTCAGTCCCTGTGTCAAGCAATCACACTGCAAACATATGTTAGTATGAAAGCAAAAACAGAATCCAGCTGAATAAAAAATCTGTTCGTGCAAAACATCAAAATATTTGTCTACCTAGTGACAGCACATCTAAGGCATTATGTTCTAGTCTAGAAGCAATTATTTCCTCTGAATTCATTTTGATGAGAAATTAGCAATGCTTAAAAGCAAAGTTTCTGCAGCTCTCTGTAAGATCATATTTGTGCAGATTTTCTTACCAGTGTGTCCAATCTATTGTAGTTTCAGTTTTGAGCAACATGTGGAAGAACTATAAAGGCAGGTTACCCAGAAAACTAACCTTACTGCCTACCTGCCCATCTCCAGGATAACTGCTTTCTAAATTATCTCTATGAACTGTGTTCACCAATGCATCTTCCATGGCAGTCCTTGCTTTGTAATGTTAAGCTTCTTCGCTTCTTCCTTCCAACCCAGAGCCCTTTGGTCATTAAGAAAAATTCAGAGGCCAAGAGATTGTACTCCTTAATAGCTGAACTATGCCAAATACTTTCAAACCACCGCCTCTGGACAGCAGCAGCTTGCAGGGACTTGACTGATCACGCGATGCTGGCTTTCCTTCCCATCTCCAGATTTCATATCATTTTTTTATACCAACAAAAAATACTAACACATATGACTGCTGTATTTTCCTGGGAATGAGAAAGATGGCAGATTTATTTTTTTAATACTTAAGAAAGTGCCTGTGAAAAATTAATTTGTGGTTTATACATGAAAGTTTGAGCCCATGAAGTTTAGATGAGACAGTTACATAGCTGCACATAAAGCCTTCAGGAATCTGATGACTAAAAAAAGAACACGCAAAACCCCCAAACAACACCCCCCACCACCACACTGTTCTAGTCAACTCCAGGTTTTATTTTACCTTCATTCTTCTTGTCTGCTTAACTGTCTTTGATGCTGCTGAAGACAACAACCAATCAAAATGACCTAGCTGGCATTATGAAAGTGGTAGATCCTAGCAGTTAACTAAGGACTTGAAAATGATGAAAAAGTCAGTGTTTATTGAGCTTTTTAATCAAGTTAAATTAGAAAATGAGTCATAATACCAACAGGATGTTTAGCTCTATCCCTCTCCCTGCATCTCTATTTTCATAGTCTCTGAGCCTGCACAGATTCCTCACAGCTGCATCCTACGCAGCCACGCTCAAATGATGTAGGAAAGGCTGAGGGGATACAGGCAGAGAAAGGATATTGGATAAAGACCACCAAAGAAACTGGGCAGCTTACATTCAGTGTTCAAAAGTATTTCAAGTTTGATGCACTCAAGAACATTATAAATTGAAGTGAGAAAATATTTTTATGAACTTCCACAGTTGACATCCTTCCTTAAGTGAGACTAGATAGTATACTATGATTGTGTAACACTGAGGCTCCGTATGTAAAAAAAATTCTTAATTATGACACTAGTTGCATAAAATTAAAAATCCGATTATATTCCTTCCACATTTTACTATCATGCCATCTGTTTTATCTGCACCCCTCTTGTAACTCATATCCCCCTCTTCAGACATGCTCATCTTCTTGGCGCTAAGAGCTTCTTTCAGCCTCTGTGAAACGGTGACCTCTGCATAGCAGAGTTTGTGAGGTCCTGAATTAACATATTTGCCTAATCTTGTACAGTTCAGATTGATAAATATCCACGAAATAGTGCATAAAACTTAAAACCCTGCATGTACACATTTCAAAGTTAGTAGCGATGAATTTCCAAGCTGCACGTTAAGTACTTGCAAAAATAATTCAAAAAGGATATTTGCATTTCTTGGCTGTCAAGAAATCTGTTCACAGAGTTATAGTGTTAGCCACACAATTTAAGTATTTTTTAAGAGTAAAACCATAAGCATCACAAGGTTTAAATGCAAAAGTCCGAAATAAGAGTGATGAGCCCAGGAGCTGCTCACACATTCTCTCTCAGTTACGTCAAGATACATTGGAGGCTAAAGTGCTCTTTCAGCGTAAGAATTTATAAACTAGATTGTGTGTACAGAACAGAGCAAGACTAGGCACACTCTCCCTAAACCCTCTGTCCCTTTTCTCCAACCACCTGAAAAGCATGAAGAGTAAACACACTGCAACACCTCAAGCAGTAATTTAGCAAAACTATTAAGCAAATATCTTAAAATGTACATTGATGCCTTCAAGGCACAGTCTGACTCATGAGCAATGGCAAAGAGAACTGTCCTCCCTCCCTCCAGGTCTTCGCTATGAATCAGTTCTATGAACTCAACATAATAATAGATCCTAAGTCAATGTAAAGCCTTCCAGTGAATTACCTAGTCAGAGACTTATATTGGCAGTAAATTAAGAGCAATGGATAATTTGACAAGATAATTTGCTTTTTTAATATGCTGCATGATAGATTTGCATGAGGGTTAAAAAAGAAGTGAAACTGGAGTATGTTCTAGGCAAACAAGATTGGGGGATTGAAAAGAAGAGAATGGGAGGGAAGGAAAACAGAAGTTCCCTCTTCCCTTGAGCCATTGGGTTAGTTTTAAATCAGTCTGTTATGTTCACAACCCCTTATTCTGCAGGCAGAATATACCTGGCATGGATAAGGCTCTTCAGTCTCGCCCTTTAAAAAGCTTAAGTGAAAGAACATACTATAAACATGAACCTTGATCTTAAAGGGCTACTCTTCTGCTATTAAGAACATGACAGTGGAAAAAAAAGGAGGGGGAAAAAAAAATCTCCTTTTCTGCTCTTTCAGTGAAAGTGGTTTCACAGCACATACCTTTGCTGTTTAACAAAGATCCTTTACTAGAAAGACATTTTTATTATTTCCCTTTACTCACTGTTAACAACAGGAAAATAACTGCTGAGGAAGATACATCCTATCCCCTTGACCAATACGTTCTGTGTATTTAGACATTTCTCTTAAACTTCAGCTCCAAACACAGATTTGCACATGAGATCACCTGCATGGGATTTTAAATCTGGATGACAACAAACCCCGACGTCTCCTTCCTGAAAACTACGTACAGCAAGCAAAAACATCGTCCAGCACGTCTGTGCCTGCACCCTTTTTCTCTTGCTTTGGTGCTACCCGGCAGCTCCATACCTCAGCAGGAACCTGCAGAAGCAGTGGTTTTCACCTCTTGGTCCGGCCCTGCCGATTTCCCAGCCCGGGAAGCTGGCGGCACTGGAGGGTGGCCTTTGCCCCCCGCGCGGCCGCAGCCTCACGGCGGGTCTGGGTCCCAGGGCCCGGCGGGCCCCCGGGCCGCCTGAGCAGGCTGGCGGGAAAAGGGGAGCAGCGGGCAGAGACGCCTCGTCACAGCGGGAGAAACTCCCGAGGGGGCTGCAGCTTACCCATGTTGTACCCGTAGGGCGACTCGGTGGCTCCGTCCTGCAGGCTGGCCAGGATCTCCCCCTTGCCCACGTCGCTGTCCCCCACCAGCAGGAATTTCAGCAGGAAATCGTAGGCTTTCACCGGGCTTCCCACCTGGCTCATCCTCCTCGTCGCTCCCNGCATTCACCTATTGGTGCACCAAAAAGCACTAGCCCCGCCCTCCTCGGCTTCCAATGGGGGAAGGCAAACCTCGACCGCCCCCTTCCTCGTGCTCCCAGCGGCACACGGCGGCTCAGTTGCTAGGGGGCTCCGAGGCGACCATTGGCTCTTTTCCCCATCAATCGCACTTACTCGCACCGCCCCGCTGGAGGGGGGCCGTTTGCCCGGCGCGGAGCAGCGAGAAGGCGGGTTCGAGCCCCAGCGCCTCCGACGCCGGGCCGGACCCCCGCGCCGCGGCTGCTGCGGGATCCTCTCCCGGCTTTGCAGGAACTACAGCGTATGCGGGCAGACAAACGGCCCTAGGACGCAGGTAGGGCGCTGGAGAAACGGCGGGGGGAGGCCTATGCGAACTAATAGCAATTCCTGAACAAGGAACATTTCTGGACTTTGCACCAGCACCCACCCTAAATGGAACTACGCACCCATCCCGCAGAAGAAAGGTCCCAGCTGTACCTGTGGGACTTGGAAGTCACTCCCTCCACACACCTTAGTCTTGTTTTTGGGGTATTCACAGCTGGAAGTGACATGTTCCTTTTTCATCACATCCACACCAGCGTTGGCTGGTTTACCCTCTTGCTACCCACGTTCAAACATTCCTGTGTATTTGCACAGGATGGGGGTGAGACTTGGGCGAGATGTCAGCAAGCCTGAGATTTCCTCCTGGTCCTGTAACCCAGCCTGATGATACAAGCATGTAAAACCAAATGGCTACCCTTATCGACACTGCAAAACATATACTAAAATGTGATACGTAGGGAGCTGAGGGAAAGGGGTCATCTTTGGAGTGAATTCTCGCTCTTCACGTGCCATTAAAAGAAATTCATCAGGTTTCTAAAATGAGGTGCATCAGTGAGTGCATCACCTCTAACCCCAGGTGTTAGGCCAGTGAGAAAAAGTGCAAGCGACTGACAAAGATTTACAGGAAAATCTAATTTCTTAAATCTCACCCTAATGCATACGTTTACTGCCTAAGCTCTACACTAGGCCCTTTACAACCTTCTTGTCCTTTGCTTGTAGCGTATCTGCCAGCAAATATAATTTAAAGAAAAAATTCTTCAAGAAAATCTTGTCAACCCTGAGTAATCCCCAAATACAAAGAGAAAAGTTAGTAGTGTCAAACTGGTATAAAAATACATTTGTACAAAGACAGACAGAAACCAACATCAAAAATAGTGCTGTGTGCATAAAGTCGTAAGCCCTAAATTGAAAGAGGTATGTCTATACCTTGTATTTCTACTCAAAAGAAAAGCAAAGAAGTCCTTGTATGGGTATGATGCAGTGTCAATTTACTGGTCTCTTAAAAAAAAAAGAAATCTTAACATGGTTATTTTTATTTCAGGATTGCAAAGAAAGATGTGAACTCATGAATATCACTGTATCATTCCTCAGTAATTTTAATCCAGTGCAAAAAAAAAAAAGAGTACAAAGTGTCCTATAGCATTCACCCATGGACATCAGAGGACCACATTCCCAACTGTCAGACGGGCAATTTTCCCTCTAGCATACTCATGCATCCATTAAGTGCACCTCTTTATAATCGAGTCATAACTTTATGGAATCAAAGTCCTGTTGAAGGTGAGATAATAAATTTGCAGCAATAAACCACAGTTTCACAGGCTCCAGTATTTTACTGTTGAAGGTCTACATATAGGAAAATACGAGACATGCTCTTCCTCCAGATGCATCATCTGTCAGAGCTTCCATTTCAGTTTTTAATTTGAGATAGCCTAAATGCAGTCGTAGCAGTCATTTGTACTTTTCCTGTGGAAGCAACTTCTAGACAGCTGAAGCACAGCCCTGGGCATCAGGAAACTAGTGCTCTAATCCCAGTTCTAACACAGACTTCCTTCACGAACTTGGCCAGCTCACTCAAATTCTTTCTGCCTCAGGTTTCCAGGCCTATCAAGGCTATTTGCTGCATCTATTACAAAGGAGTGTCACGGGATTTTAACCACAAATTTCAGTGGAGTGCTTTGAGATGCTCTAAGAAAAATGCTGAAGTACAAACTAATCATTCTATCTTGCTTTACTGAGATTGTACGTGTTAAATTTTTCCTAAAGTTCACTAAGGAAGAGTGGAGAAGAAAACAAAGCATTTTCATAACAATGAATTTGGCAACTAAAAGTCATTTGCCCTTATTTTTAAATTTAAAAGCATGACGAGTTTTTCAGTTGTTGAAGATGAAGAACTGATGTTTTTCAAATGTCTGTTTTCATGCCATAAATAGCAAAATTCTGGAATGTTTCCACTTTCCTGAGTATTTCCACTTATCTGACATTTACGTGTAATCATGTTTAGAACATAAATCTGTGCCAAGCCCAGGTTTATTTTGAGGGCAGCTCATGGTTATACTTTATACAGGAACTAGTGAGCTAGAATACGCCTACAAATCTTTAACCCATCACCTGTCTGAATAATATAAAAGAAAATGCATTTGCTAACCCACTTTCAAGCATTAAGATAACCTGGTTAGGAGCAGCTGAAAGGAGAAATAATGACATGTATATTGCTCTTTTACTGTGCCATACAGAACTAGGCTAAATAAAAGTCAGAACAGCAAATAATAATAATTTTCTCTTGATCAAGATAAAAAAAAAAGCCTCTCAAACAGCTATATTTATGGAAAAAAACCACTTTTTTTTTTACCCTCACAAAGAGTACCATGTCTTATCCATTATGACTAAAATGATCCAAAAACCCAAATGTTCTCCTTGAACTTCTTGTTGATGGGCAGAAATTTGTGAACAACAAAACCCATTGGCAATCTGGCATAGTCTGTATCAAAAAGAGAGTAAGTAAAACCAGTAAACACTGGAAAAAAGTTCTCTGATTTCTGTTTCTGCAACAAGCAAGAACAAGTCCTCTGTCTTTGGTTGTGCTTTCATTCAGGATATGTCCCAAATTTTGCCCCTGAAATCACTACAGAAACTGCTGAAAACTAATCTATGAAGGCATTAACTCTGCAAATAAACAGACACATCAATGACTGATCCCAGTGCCTCTGCATGATCAGAATGGCCAAATTCTGCTCCTAAGTTCTATCTCAGTCTGTTATTTTGATAATGGAACTTCTCATTCCATTTCCATTTATCTGCTCACACTGCTAACCCGAGGAATTTTTTAAAACACCTATTTCTCTCTTCTACGGCGAATTCTGTTTCAGGAAAGAGAGACAAAAACAATCACTAACACCAAAACTCGATGAGTGTCTTACAAATCATCTCTTTCTGTAATGGAAAGTCCTACATCCTTCCTGATCCACCCTCTCAGCCTATCCATGGATGTGGGAGAGGAAAAAAGACAAAGAGCCCACAGCGCATTTCTCATACGTTCACACAAATAGAGGCTTGGAACCCGAAAAGCCCTAATGCATATTTTCCATTTATATATATAAACCAACCAATAAAAGGCTACACATACCAATTACCTTTTCCCTTCTTGTACATACTGTCAAGCAGTAAACAGAAATTAGCAGCTGCAGTGCTTTTTTATTCAGGATGTGTATATTAACCGATGACTCACCAAATAATTTGCAGCCCAGCATGCCAGTTGTCTTCTCCTCCACAGAAAGAAACACTATTTTAAACAGAAAGTTAACCACTGTGGATCTTGCAGGCAGGCCAGCATGCATCAGAACAAGATAAATATTGCAATAGCATACTGCAAGCTTTTTAAAATACTCAAACAGGAATAAATAATACATGGGGGGAAAAGAGTGGAGGCAGGAAAGAAAGGATCATCACAAAATCAGCCCACACTGCTGCATGGCCTTTTGTGGTACGCACTGCCTTCACCCAGCAGGCAAGACCTGCATTGCATGAACAACGTCATTACATGGCTAAGCTTTTTTTTTTTTTTTTTTTTTTGTAGTCCTCTGTAAGTACATTTGGGGCCTGACTCAATCGTTTATTTCCAATGGGGAACAGTATCTATGGCACAGAGGCCAAAGATGGCATGCAGCAGGCTTAGGGAGGGCTTGGAGCTGGAATTTACACTAAAAAGTGTATCTGTGACGAGGCAGCTCCCGAATTCTGGCTCTCACTGAACTCCAATGTCTGCAGGAGCTGGGAGCCTGCGCCTCCTGCAAACAGATGCTCTGTAGTGTCTTTGGGAATGCAATGTCTTGTGGGTCTTGCTGAGTTTCTTCCAGATCACTCAACCTCTAATTTGGAAAAGAACCTGACAGTTCCTCCTTCAGATTATGGCCATCATGTAATTAATGAGCTTGACATTACAATTTTCACCAAATTTTTATTACATCCTATCTGATCGGATGCAATCAGAAAGAAGCACAATCCAATTAAATTCTAGGGAATTACAGCCAATTGCTCTCTATGCCTACAGTGTTCACTATGCTGTTCTTCAGTGCAGCATAAAAAACTTCTTTACTGACAGCACAGAATATTCTACTATGACTTAGTATTTGAAGACTGAATGACACATTTCATTCTATTTTAACTCTATTAAATCTATTTAACAAATTCTTATTAGTTTCCAATTGTTTTGTCAAAAGAGAAAATAAATAAATAAAATCAGGCACAACAGGAATTTTTGAAGAGTTGCAGATGTGTCATTTAATAAAAATGCAGGTTTTGAATTTTTCCTATCTCATAGTTCTTTAAAAAATACAAAACGAGAAAGCAAGTCTTGATGTCAGAATGGACATTACTCCTTTGCCTCTGAATAAGAAAGAAGTTTCAAAGAAAACTCACAGCATTGTTTTCCATAGCACCTGCTGCTGATTCCTAGACTCCAAATGGAAAACTGAAGCCTCCCTCAGCATAATCTCAATCATTCTTCATTAACCATTGCAGACATCTGAATCCAACATTTGCAACATGGGCTTAAGGCTAATTTTACACGAAGCATCAGGAGAGCCAGTATGTAGCAGAAAACAGACTCCAGCATACAAAAACATATTCTCATGGGTTTCCATGCTCTTGGGGTACTAATTTACCCCCGGTTCTCAATAAGCCGTAGGTTCTTGGGTTTTAGGCTATCACTGTCACATCCACAAATTATAACGCCCTCTACAGTCAACACTGTTAAGTGAGATACCTGCTCTGCTACACAAAAAGGCAAGATGATACATACCACCCAGATGACCTTCTGCAAGCAAGATTTGGCATGCTCATGACATATATGGAGTGGCTAAAAACTCAAGCTGCAGCTATCGTGTGTCAGTTCAGGATTTTTCAGACTGACAGCAAATGTTTGTTTCTAAAAAACACTGATTGTTACAAATCTGCTATGCGAATAGTCTTGCTACATGCACTGAATCTGACAAATCTGAGATATAAAATTTCTTGTGCACAAAATGTGTAGCTCATTGGCCCCTGATGGTATGTTCCCATCAAGTGCTTTCCAAGAAAGTAAATACATCGTGCATACACACAAAGATTGTGTGACATTTTGTAAGTCTAATACATCTCACAAGTTGTAAAATTGGTGCAAAAACAGCACACTGATTATTTGTCCAGGCTCTGTAGAGGCCTAGCAAAAATATTCATGGTTAAGTCTGCCTGGATTGCTGGAGATCCAGAAACCCTGCCAAATTCAAAATATCAGTTTCTATATGACCAAAGTCCAGATTATTAATAAATTATTAATCTGTATGAAAACTCCTGAAAAGGAAAGATACATAGACTTCTAGAAATAAAGAGCTTCCATCCTTTTACCACTTGCTATTTTGCTGCTGCACAGGAATCATTAGAGGAATCTGAGCTGTGATCCTCCTGCACTAAACCCCCAAAAGAAATTTTCCAAAGCAAAATCCAGTTTAAAATTTAAAAGTACACATCAATAACTCTAAATTATCTTAATCGCTGTTTGTGTATACTAAATAAAAAGATGTCCCTAAGTGTCTAAATCGCTCAGGTAGCACAGTAATACCTTAAAAACCCCAAGCAAGACAAATCAGTACAGTGAATAGGGATTCCTGCCTAGTCAGGAATAACTGAAGATGAATTAGTGACTGTAACCAGTGAGACCATAGACGTTTAAAGAAATAGCAGAAAATGAAAGTAGACAATCTTGCACTAACAAAGAAACAAATAAAAGATCATCAGGAACTCTTCCAGCTTCTATGCTTAGAAATTTGTATTTTAAAATAAGAAGTGACTTGCTAAATAATTTCTAATGGGAAAGAATATATTAAATTACTTCAGACCTACACTGGCCAGTGTCCAATAATAGCAAGCTGCTCTTGTTATTGTTGAAGAACAGAATGAATTTGAGCATGTACCTTTATAATGGCCAGAAAGCACATTAAATCCAAGTATTTTAAAACTACTATCCATTGCCTTTGTTACACGTATTACCCTACTGCAACATCTTTTCCTTGACGCGTGCATCCTCTGTATCTATAGCAGGGAAGAATTCACCACATGCCCAAGGGAAATGAGTTCAAAGAGAAGTACATTTACAGGCTCTGCAGTACAAAACACGTTCCAGGAGAGCTGGGATTTTGGCTGGCATTATTTAGCATCCTGCCCAACTCCCCGGGCCGAGGGACTCTCCCAGGCGCGGATGCCCGGGTACAGCAGCGGGAGGCAATGCGGAGGGGAAGCCCCCTCACCTCCTCCGGAGCTGCAACCGCTTCGTTCTCCCGAGGCCCTGAGGCGAGGCCAGGCCGCGGCAGCCCAGCACCCCGCTCCCCACCTGTCTCTGCGAAACGATTTTACGCTTCCCCCTCCCCCAGCCGAGGAGAAGCGGTTCACTTCCGTGTCCCCGACCAGCGCCTACACCAATCCCTCACCCTTGGCCAGGCCCTGTCGCCGGCTGTGCCCGGGCCACCAGCAAGCCCCTCCCTCCCCACCTCAGCTACCGCCGCCATTTTGCCAGCTCCGGCCGCGCGCCGTTAGCAGTGCCGCGCAGGCGCAGCCGCCCCGCGCAGGCGCAGTGCCGCGCACCGCCAGCAGGCAGCATGGAGGACGCGCTGAGGCGGGAGCTGGGCACGGCCGTGCTCCGGCCGACGGGGCACCTGGGGGGTGGCTGCATCAGCCAGGGCCAGAGCTACGACAGTGACCGCGGCCGGGTGTACGTGAAGAGCAACTCCAAAGCGGAGGTGCGGGGGGGGTAGGAGTGAGGGTGGGGTGCGTGTGGCGGCTCCCGGGCCGGGGAGGCGGCTGTGAGGGCTGTCGCGCCGGGGAGATGGGCGGCGGGCCGGCCTTAGCCGGCCCCGGCCTCTTCTTGGTGGAGGGAGGTTTGCCGGCTAGCCTCAGTAAAATTGCGTATGCTGGTATCAGGCGCCCGCTGGCGTTGGAGTCGGCTTCGTCTGGCAGCTTCTGCCTGGTGAGGGTCTGGCCGGCGGCTGCTGTGGGTCTGGGGCCTGGTTTGCGGTGGGGGTGCCCGGCGGTGGGGAGACCGCGGTGGGGGTAGGCACTGGGAGGGGAAGCAGCGTTTCTGGCGGGACGTTGTTGCGGTATCAGTATTATTTGTCCAGGGCGTGCAGTACAGTGGTATGCTGTTGTCAGTTATGGCTGGGATAATGGTGGTATGACAGCGGCTGCATATGGTGTGAAAGTGTCTGGAGCAATCGAGAAGGTATAAAACTATCTACTGATGGTATGCATCTTTCTTTGTTGTAACAAAACCAGTAATTCCCTGCACATAAGAAGGAACTTTTCTCAATAAATGATATTTTTCCACAAAGATTTGCTGCTTTGTCCTTTCAATACCTGGTACCACCTACTTCAGAAGGCAGATATCTGTATTTGATAGAGATAAGTATAATGCAACATACCTGTATGGCATCTTTATTTGCAAAAGCAGAGATCGGGTGGAATTTACTTTACAGGTACTCTACACTTGTGTCTGTCAGATGAATAGCTTCACTGGAAGAACAAAAGTCAGAACTTGTATTTGCCTTTAACAGCAAACAAAGGTTTTTGAAAGCATGTGTGCAACTACATTTATTCCAAATTTGTCTATGCTTTGTGATCATACCAGGGAGCTGGATAGATGCACTGAAGTGGTAACATGGGGAAATATGGAAAGGTTATCCTGCTTTCCATTAGACTGAAAATATTTTGAATTGATAGCAATATAGCCCTTCCACTAAGGCTTTTGTTGTGTATTTAGGTATACAATCCAGCTAGCTACAAGATCAGGCTTGGAAAAAAAGATCTGGATAGATTTTTCTATTCAGTAGTCATTTCATTTTCTATGCTTTTGCCTGTGTGTGGATTCTGAGTGCTGATTAAAGCAAACTTTGCCAAACTTCATTATAATGCTGTGCTGTGTGTGCAGCAGTGGGTGTATATCAGCAGTTTCTTTAGAAAAACAAAGTTCTTTAGAAAACACTGTGGATTTTACTCTATCAAAGTTAACAGCTGACTTCAACCTAGTATGATGCTTTAGACAGAGATACAGTATTTACTGGTTTCCTCTGAACAAAGCTATCTCGTGGCTCAGTAATTCAGCAGTTCTTCATTCATGATCTCTTGTAGGCTTTGGAATTTTTAGCCAGTGTCTATAGTGAATTGTCCTTTGACTGTGTTTCATGTGTCAGTACTAAAGGGCTGGTATTCTGTTTCTATTTTATTAATTATATTTCCTTGGTTTTGCTTTTAGCAGATACCATAGATTTCCCACGTACCCTTTTTTCTGCAGCCTCTGCCTAGCTGTTCTAGAGTAGCATTTCTTTGTATGACCAGTGTCACTGAGGTCAGTGGAGCAACTCAAGATATTAGATTTTACTCGCTGTGGATAACAGCTACAGAAATAGGTCCCAGATTCAGAATGTCTTCAAAGCAAATGCAGTTGCTAGTGGCTTGGGTTCAGAGGGCTTCTGTATGCAGGTGCAGTAAGGGGCATTTGGCTGCTATCATTGATATTCTTTTTTTTTTTTTTTCCCCCATGAGGCAAAAGAAATAGGCCACAGAAAATCATTCTGTGACTGCAAATTAGAGTATTTTGAAGATCAGCTATATTACTAAGCAGTCTGCGTCAGGAAAGTTAGGAAGATTATGAATGTCAGTGCCATTCTTCTAGTCTCTCAACTGATGATGTATCTTGCTCATAGCTTTCTAGACATTTGCTGCATAATCCATTAATAAAATATTGCATACACTTTATATATATGCAGTTTGCACTCCTGCAATTGTAAACAGACTTTCTAAGTTATTTTTATGAATACAGAGAATGCTAGAACCTAAGTCACTTCTGCAGAGTTGGTTTATGAAGTGAAATTTCTGCAGTTGTAAAATTGCTGTCAAGCCTAGTGGTGTGGATCTACCTGTATCTTGTACGTACAGTAATCATGTGCTTCAAGCTTTTTATATAACATTTACAGCCTTGATTGGTTTTGTGAAAGAGCTTTATTTAACTGTGCCTGGCGTTTATAGAAACTAATGCTTTCCTTTAATATTTGGCAGGCCAGAAGAATGTTTGAGGGAGAAATGGCAAGTTTGGAAGCCATCTTGAAAACGCAGACGATAAAAGTGCCTAAACCCATCAAAGTTATAGACCTGCCGGGGGGCAGTACTCTGTTTGTGATGGAACATTTGGAAATGAGAGGCTTAAACAGGTAGAACACAGTATTATCTTTGCATCCTTTAACCAGAAATGTTGACTATTATGACAATCAAGTCACTTGTTTTCAGAGGGGCAACTTGTTTTAATTTTTTTTTAAAGCAAGTCAAGATATGTTTGGGAAGTTATACAGCAGAGAACTGTATAAAATACTTCATAATGCCTTTTTGGCAAATTGGTCACACATCAAGAAGTGAGTGGGGGTTTTGTTTAGTTTGGGGTTTGTTTGGGTTTTTTAGGTAATTAGTGATTATTTTTTTTTTACAGTAAGGTTCCTTTTTACAGTAAAGAACATTACCTATCTGATCACCTGTTTTGTGTACCTGCCTTTGGTATAAGAACCAGTGTTTAATATTGCTTGTTACAAGTATGCAGAGGCACTTCCCCAAATGGATGAATCCTGATTTCAGTATTTTTACAACTCTCACCTTGATTCTGATAGTTTCAAACTTCTGGCCCTTTTCTGTGGCAAACACTTAGTAGATTAAAATATGATGATAATACTTCTGTCTGATTCCATTAGGAAGGAGGGCATGACCAATTCCTCATCCTTTCTGCAGCCAGCTTCAAGTCTTATCCCTCATCCTGCACATCCACACAGTTTCCAATTCATGAAAAGCCCCCAGTGAGCTCCAAGAGAAAGAGCAGAAATCCTGTTGTGTTTGGGCTGATTAAGATGAAAAGTGTGCAAATGCAACCTTTGGCATACAAATTTCAGGGGATAGCTACAATCTGTGTTAACAGGAACAAAATGAAGAAATAACTTTGCCTTAAATGACAATGCCTTGAGAACAGAGAAAGATGTGAGAGGTCACAGACAGGAAAAGGAACATACTTTTGTTAACATGGGAGGCAACTGGCTGTAAGAGTTGTTTGTAATTGCTGCAAGAGTTTCTGAAATGTGTAGAGGATAAGCTTTTATTAAAAATCGATAAATAAGTAAGGCCCACCTGACTCTTCATCTTCTAGGACTTTCAGAAAGGACAAGCCAGAGGCAGATAGACAGAAATATAAAGAGGAGGATCAGTCTTGTTTGGCTCTATTTCCCAAAGACAGTTTGCAAAAAAAAAAAAAAAAAAAGGGCATATCACGTTGTGCATGCTTTTCTTACAGATATCTTACTGAAAGTTCATATAGAAGTGATATCACACAGAAATGAGAATTGCTAGTTTCTTATTGTTACTAAATTTGATTGCTGCTCACTTTTAATAGCGTTGTCAGAAACAGCCATGTAAGTACATTTTGTTCTATGTTAATACATAATCTTTACAGGAAGAGGTAGTGTTTGTGACTGGAATATTTTGAAAATGGACTTTGTTAGAGATGCAGAAATTGTTATAATTGCTTGATAAATCTTTCAAAGTAATTCCTGGAATATCAAGAACTGAATTCATTCATGTGTCAGTGTTGCTAAGAATACTTTTGTCTCTTAGACATTCAGCAAAGCTTGGAACACAGCTAGCTGATCTCCACCTTCATAACCAGCAACTTGGAGAGAAGCTGAAGAAAGAAGAGAGCACAGTTGGTACAGTACACAGCTGTTTGCAAATTTAACCTAGTTAATAATAATCTACAAAATAGTTAAAATAGCTTTTCAGGATAAGTTCGTCTTCTTCCACTAAGATATGAAGATAGATTTGGACGAAACACCCAGGCAGGGGGTCTTCTTTTTGCTTTTGTTTGTTCTGTTTGGATCTCTGTAAGCAAAATGTTTATTCAATTTGGGACCCTTGGGATCCCGAGCCACAGTTTCTGCAAGGACATAGTACCAGAAGAGATACGGTACCTCAAAATATGATTATGAAAATTATAATATAGCTGCTTTACATAAAGCTTTAAACTTAAAACCCAACAGCAACTACCATTGTAACAAAAAGAGTATTAAAGTGCAAATTTTTTTATTCTCAGTAGAAGCAGCATTGAACCCTTGCTTAGTTTTTAAGATCCATTTGCATTGTAGGTACTTAGAATCTTGTCATTAGTATTGGATTTTTGTCTTTGGTTTGAAAGGTAAAGGTCAAGGGCAAATGGAAGTCCAGTTTGTGGATCAATTTGGCTTTCATACAGTTACCTGCTGTGGCTATCTTCCACAGGTAGGTTGTACTTCATCAGACTGATAGAATTTTAAGTTTATCTTACTTTCTGTTCAGTGATACAAAGGGCCAAAATTACCATAATGGAAATTCATTTGTTTCTGTAGAGTCATAAAAAGAAAAACATTGTTCAGCCTGCTAAGGAAAGTAGTGCTTTGACAGCACTTACAGCTGCATTGGACATTTATAGCTCTTCAGTTGCTTGGTTTTTATCACTTAGAGAAAATTATTTATTCCCCTCATTTAATGTTTTAAGGTAACAGTCTATTAAATGGTAGCATTTACTGTCCTGGATGGTATCAGCACAAAGGCTATATAATCCTTCAGAGCTTTATTTGAAAAATCTGTCTTTTGTGTGGTGTAGAACTAATATCTGCAATCCTGTTCCTTCAGGTGAATGACTGGCAGGATGACTGGGTGACTTTCTTTGCCAAGCAAAGAATCCAGCCCCAGATGGACATGATCGAAAAGAATTCAGGAGACAGGGAAGCAAGAGAACTTTGGGCACAACTTCAGGTAGGAGAAATTCTCACATTATAGTGATAGCTAGGTATCAGTTGTTTAGATTTTCTTCTCATAACACAAAGTTCCTGTTCGTTGGTATGCTCCAGGTTCTGTTGGTAAGAGACTTCAGCTTTTAGGAATTAAAATGCCCTTTATTCTGAGGTGTGCTGGCTTTTGCCATATCACCCTATGCTAATATTCCAAAGTGAATGTATGCCAAATAGCACTTTGCCTTACTGTTTGGGAAGTACTAGATCAAGTTCACATTTCTTATTCCTCGTAACGTGTTCTTGATGAGAAATGTATATAAGGAGTACTGTTGTGCACATCACCTATACACTTAAGGTTTGCATCTGATTAAGTTACTGCAGTATTAGCTATGTGGGTACTACTTTGTAGTTATCCCTTCAAGGTTGGTGAGAGATTTCTGAGCCTTCTAATGATGAAGTGGGTGGATGTGGTTGTTATTTTTAAAGCTGGTCAGTACTGCAGCACCGAATGCAGGTTGTGTTTTGTTTTTTGTTTTTGTTTTTTTTTAATTTTCCTAGTGCTAAAAAACATTTGGATGACTATTATTCACTGCTGGCTTTTATGAAAAACAGAAATACTCTTGATTTTCTCAGCATTTCTGTTGACTAGGTTGTACACTGTTTCAAGTTACATTTTTTTTTATGGACTTTTAAGAAGTTTCAATTCGTGCTCTGCATGTATGCAGATAAAACTCTTGTAATCATTCACCTTAAAATGTAGAACTTACACGTCTTGCTTTTTATCCCCTGCAGCTGAAGATACCCAGTTTGTTCTGTGACGTAGAAATTGTTCCTGCTCTCCTGCATGGAGATCTCTGGGGAGGAAATGTAGCTGAGGATGATTCTGGTCCAATTATCTTCGATCCAGCTTCCTTCTACGGCCATTCAGAGTATGAGCTTGCAATAGCTGGGATGTTTGGTGGCTTCAGCAGTTCTTTTTACTCTGCTTATCACAGTAAAATTCCCAAAGCTGCAGGGTTTGAGAAACGCCTAAAGCTTTATCAGCTTTTTCACTACATGAACCATTGGAACCATTTTGGCACAGGATACAGAGGGTCTTCTCTAAACATTATGAGAAACCTTATAAAGTGACTTTCTGCCTAAGCAGAATACTTCCTATATCGCTTGGAAAATCCCATACTTGGCAGTGCAACTACAGGAGTAATAATGTTAAAAGAAGCTACTAGACCCTTGACCTCGTTGCACAGCTAAAGACCTAGAATCAGTGAGTCCTGCTGCGTACCAAGTGTAAAATAGTCATCCCTCTTTAGGATAGTTGGGAATGCCTTTATGAGGGAAATATATAAGGAAGGAGTTTATTCAGTTGCACAAAAGATCTGTCAGTGTCAAGAAAACATTGCATGCTTGAGACTAGGCAAGTTAATACAAATCAAGCACTCAGGTGTAAATTATTTGGAAGAAGTTCTCTCTTTGGGACCAATTGAGCTTCAGAGTAGAGAAATACCAGGGTTTGCATTTGCACCCTAATGGAAAACATTAGAAAAGTTTTTGTGAAATGGAAAATTGTTATTCTCAGTTACTGAGGAGATGGCTAAAAAAGTTGCTGATTGCTTTTTGCTGTTCCCCCTGCCCGCCTTTATGATGGATTGCTCGGAGCTCTTCCAGCTCTTCATGTCCAGTTATATGCATGAAAACAATGTTACAAAATATTTTGAAAGTCAACAAGAAAATTATGGGAACCATGAAAAATTATTTGGTCTTGCTATTCATTACGCTATGTGATTCTGTTGGATGGAGACTGCTTCCTGTTGTTACAAAGCTGTGTGAAAATACTTAAAATTTTTTCTTGCATGTGCATTTTGGTGCCTCATGGCATTCTTGTAGGCCATTCTGTGCTTGCCAGTCAGTGGACTTTTTATCTATAATAATTTTGTTTTCACCAGAAATAGCGCTCTCTTCTTTTTTGGATTATGCTTTTGTCCAATAGTGTGCATTCTTAAAGATCTTTTCAGGTAAGATGCTTTACATGTACACATTCTGTGAAGATGTACTCTTACTAATACAAACAAAAGATGTACTTTTTGACTGTTGTCATTGCCCACAGGATAATGCCATCTGGTCACGGTAGAGGCTTCACGTACATTTTCTGTAGTTTAGACTACACGTGCCATAAGCTAACACTTTTCTTCAGTCCCCACTAAGTGCACTTTGTAGCCCTTGGGATAAGAGACATGAAACCAAAGGAAGTTAAAATGTAACTCGCAGAACACCTAGCTCTACACCACTGACAGAAGTTCTTTAACAATAGCTTGGCGGACTAGCTGTTTCTTGTACCTACAAGATGGTAATACTAAAATTGTACTCTTTTCAATGTAGGCTGGTAATGATATTTCAATGCAAGCGTACCAGGTAGGTGAGAGAGATGCATGATTTCCAACATGCATTTTGAGTGCTCGGGTATGACTTTAATTAATTAAAAATGGTTTTCACTGGATTTTGGCAGATTACTGAGGGTTTTCTAGTTGCTGGTTTTGCAGTCATAAGAATTGGAAGCAAGTTTAGAGAAGACTATCACTTGATACGACTTTCTTTCCTAAATTCTGCTACTCTTCTCCCTGGCTGTTTAACTTTTGCTACAAAAAGTTCTAAAGCCTTGCTTGCTAGAATAGCTTTTACCTTGTTGCATAAATAAAAAGTTTCCCAGTTGATTATTGTGGTCTCTCTTTTCTGAATTAAAACTTCACAGCTTGCGTCCGTTCTTGGGGAGCTACTTGCTCTAACCTGTTAAAGGTCCCTAGTCTGTTAGACAATTATGTTCAACAAAGGTATTGATGGAAACATGGTCATGGAGCAGTGTGTCACTGAAGAAAATTTACATGCTGTTTGGTTACAGTATCATTTAAGGTCTTATCTGTGCCTTTAAACTTTATGTATGGTACCAGCTGTTTGGATGTTGTTGAGGAAATGTTACATGCATGCCCATATCCTTATCTCATTCACCCAAACTTCACACTGCTTAGTGCAGCTGGTTGAAGAAATGCTGTGGAATTTTAGCCAGCAGTCAGTCTGGTTATATCCTATAACTGCTCATTTCCATACACTTTCATAATAAAGTTAGAAGTTATTTAACAAGGTCATTCTCTTACAAATCTCCAACAAATCAACATGTTTATTTTGCTAAAATACTTAAATACTTTTTATCATTAGAAGGTGAAAAGTGGTAATGAAGGTGGATTTTCTGTCAGTCATAGGCTTCAGTGATAAACAGTAAGTCTTCAAAGATCACCTTTTCCCAATAGAACTGAATCAATATATTTTTATGATTGAAGGAAAATTGTGGTGTGTGCAAGTTATGTAAATAGAAACAATTGTATTTAGAATTAATTTAAGGGATATTATGCTCACTTTTTTCATTTCACGCTACAATTAAAAATGGAAGGGGGTGTAATGAGAAATATAAATGGATTGTAATAGCAAGCTCTACGGTACCATGGATCCCTTGGTTTTGAGTTCTTATAGACAGCAGTTGAATTGGAGGATGGAGGAGAAGATGAGATCATCCCTTCTGAAGGCAAGCTGCTGGTGGATCCTGAAGAAGAAATTGCTGCAGTTCTGTAAGGTAATTTTTTTTTTTTACATGTTGTATGGTTCTGCACTGCTCTTGAATTCTCGTTGATCATTTTGTTGCTTTCTGTGTTCCAGGTGCGCCTTTGTTATTCTTTATCTCTGTCTCCCATAGTTCAATGTGTTCTGCTTTTCCTTCTCATGTATTCCTTCCTCTTGGCTCCCTCCATGCATTCTGAATCTGGTGAGCTTGTTTCCTTGTATCAGGGTTCTCATTCCATATTTCCTGGTTCTCTATCATAATTTTGCTGGCTGTCCATTCCTGTTTGTACAGGGAGAAAGGGTAAAAGAACCATTGAATTTTTCTTGCATATACAGTGTGCATGTATTTGTATATTGTAAAAAACCCTGTAATATCCTCTAGTGATGTTTCTAAGTCTTTTCTCAAGATGGATCACAATACATGTATGGCATATGTAGACTAAAGCATCTCAATGCATTTATTTTTAATACTTGGAAAACCAGATCTCTTTGTATCTTTTTTCTTAATTTAAACTAACTTTTGAAATTAATTCCTTAAGGAATTAACTCGTAGGTTGTGATATGATTGTGCATAATTTTTAAAACATCAGCTTCTGCCTAGGAGAGGAGTTAGGGGAAGGGAAATGTGGAAATTGGGACTCAATGGTTAACATCATAGGAGAATTCAGGTTGGGAGAGACCTCAGGAGGTCACTTAGTTCAATCTCCTGCTTAAAGCAGGATGAGCTATGAGGACGGGTCAGCTTACTTAGGTCTTTCTCTGGTCTGGTCTTGAAAACCTCTGAGGATGGTTGCTGCACAACCTCTCTGTGCTGTGTGTTTCATGGCTTGACTGTCCTCGTTCTGAAAATACATCCATTTTGAACCTCTTTGCAAGAACCCGTATTTCTGCTGAATTGCTTATAGTTCCTATGTACCCTACCTTTCGGTGTGATTTTTTGTTTTCATTCTCGTGGACTGCTGCCATCTGCAAAAACTGCAGATACAAACATTGCACTCTAGTACTGTTTTTCTCCCTGCTTTTTGTCTTCACTGTCGTTCCAAAATAGATCTGGTGATTTTAACTGATGCTGGACTGTTCTGGCAGAAGTAAAAGCAGGTGGGAAGTGGTATATAATTAACTTGTCTTGTAGGCACTGTTTGTGACAGAAGATTTAAGGGGAAAATAAATTTCTGGTGACTTAAGACACACCGGAATCACAATAGTTTTATTATTTTTCTTTGTAAAATAATACTCAATCACTTTTCCACACATTTTCAATGAAATCTCCAAGAATTCACCGAAATCTCCCAAGATGTGGTTGATACTGTACACCGAGCTACAGCCTTGTGCATTTATACTGAAGATCATCAGATCTATAGGATTAAAGGAGCTCTGAATTATTTGTCCTTAGATAGTTCCTCACTGAGAAACTTAACTCCGTAAAAGGAAGGGAGGTTTTTACGGTGGAAAAACTTTTCTTGCTCTTGGCTTACCGTGTTCTATATAGCTGCTTTGTTTTCTCTGGTTCTTTAGATAGTGTTACTCCCAAAGGAGAAGTAAACAATCTTTTTCTCATTGGTATGCATGGGGATATCTGTCTTCTGGACAGTCTTTGAAAACAAGCATATTAGAAGCAGTTGTGAGCAAAACAAGAAGAGCTGGGAAACTAAACAGTTACAGCCTCCGCTAGAAGCATAACCCTGAGGATAGGTCTTAAACCAGGAGCCCGGCAGCACTCACGCCAACCGTCCTTTGGCCTTCCTCCCGTTCCTCTCGCCCCATCCCGCTGCCATCGGAATTGGCCTTTGTGATCTGGCCGTGGTGCTGAAGCGGTCGTGGGAGGCGGGTTCGGTGACCTACCGGGGGCATTCTCAAGCGCTCTGTTCCTTGGAGCCCATCTGCGATGCTTTTGAGTTGTTTTACTTCCAGTGTTTGAAATGATGCTCTTCGAAGCTGCTTGACGTGAAACAGCTTGAACAAAAACATTAGGAAACCAGGCCTTTCACCTCTGCATGACTAGTTAAGTATTGATCTGCCGTGATAGCAAGCAGAAGGTTTTCCGGTCTCTTGGCTACTATGTAGGTGATGCAATGTATTTGGATTAACACAGCCCTGTTTTAACCAAAAATAAAATAAAATGTCAGAATGCTGAAAGAAGTGTAACAGTCAGTAGCTATTGGCATCTTCACTGGAAATTGTAGGAGAAAAATCCATGGCATACTAGACTGCAAAAATTTTGGGTTCAATAGTAATACTGTGGATGAAGATACATTCTCCTTTGTTTGTTAGTTTTGGGTTTTTTTTGGGGGGGAGGGGGAAGTGGCTTTTGGGTTTTTTGGTTTTTTTTTTTTTGTTTTTTTCTCAACAGATAAATAAAAGAAATTAATTAGGGTATCTTTCACTGTGCAGAAATAACAGTCCTTGCTCACTGTAAGTTATTTTGTTGCCAAAAAACTTTATTCCTTTTCCCAGAAGCTCCATTGCAACCTAGGGTATGATTCCCTCCTTTCAGCAGTTGGAGACCATTGTTCTAATGGTAGGGTACTCTTTAGGGCTTCTTACATCTTGAAATTCAAATTCCTTGGCATTTTCACTATCTATAAATCAGTCATACAAGTTATATTAACTAACTGCCTCAAACTATCCAAGATCTACAGCCATAATCAAGTTGCTTTGAGTGCATGTGCGTTGGTTTACTGTGTACACACTGAGCCCTTATGCTTTAAGCTTCCTTTGGTCTGTGCATAGTTTGCTTTAGCAGCTGTGGCTCACTTTCTAGGCACAAATGCCCCATGAGAGTGTATGGACAAACATACAGACTCCTACAGTAAGTGCTGACTCTTCTTGCCCTCTCCCCAACATTCCTTTCTGTAGCTCCGTTTTGTGAATAATCTGGTTTACAGTTAGTATATCAGTGATGTGATGGTTATAGAGTATTACAGCTGGACTTTGTAGAAGGATTGCCAAAGCAGTTACTGGGTACTTGAGACATCTAATGCAAAGGTTCAAGCAAGATACGTAATCTTGAATGTGGCTTCTTGCTCTTCTTGAGTACTCTTCTGCATCTGAATCACTGTTTCTGAGTCCAGGTCATGAGCAGCACTTTTTCAGCTTATGCTCTTACTCTATAAACAATGTCCTGCTCAAATTGGATATTAGAAAAGTTCCTCCTTAGCCAGTTTGTCCCTTTGAGGTCTGCTATGTTCCAGCTGTTCTGCGTACCACGAGGAGCTATGTTCTGAGAAATTACTTGAGAAATAACTTGTACTATACCAATATTTTTCACTCCATCTAGAACTGGAACCATTTGTGAATGTAGTGAAAAGCCTACCTAAAGGAAACCAGTATTTGTCCAGTAATCATTCCTTTCTCTGTCAAAACCAAATAGCTTATATGAATCAATGCAAACAAATAGTAGTGAAAAGAGAGAGAAATGCATGAAAGCAAAGTGCAACAGTGGCAACAGAATCCAGAAATTCCCTGGGGAGATGATAGGCGTTGCTGCTCCAAGTGAGACCAAGAACTGCAGCCTTTTCCATGGATTGTACTGTGCTAGGAGTCAGTCATAGCTACCTAACAAAATACGTTATCTTTACAGAGACATTATAGACAGGTCTGGGTTATGATAACATGATTTAAAGGTTTAACACTTGTTACCTGAGAGTGTCAGTCCACTTTGCAAGTATGAAGCAATTAAATTCAGTAGTACCCAAGGGATCTTCTTTCTGTGTGTTATAGATTGTGAAAGGAGATAAAAAGGTGAAATGATGTCCTGAAGATCACATTAAATCTGGAGAAGTATGCAGGAACAGTATCCCAAATTCCTTTATTACCAGCTTGATGCTTTTACTATGAATTTTCATTTGATAATGGCCAGTCCTGAGCACCTTACTGTTTCACTGACTTGAAGGCACTTTCGGGCAATAAAAATCTTTTGACTATCTCTTACAAGAGATCGTATTATCCCCCAAGAAGGGAAAGCGTTGTAAAGATCTCTGTGATGACAACAGAACTCCAGTCCGCACAAAGCAACTACAGGCAGAGAAAAAAAACCACTAACCTTTCTGCATATTTCTGGTGGCTGACTTACGGTCAGCAGCATGATTTAATTGCATCCTTATTGACTGTAACTTTGTTTTTCATATCTTAAATAACCACAACATGTGAGCAATTCGTATTGTTGCATTTAAGCTCCCTCTAGTGGCTTCGTTTAAAAATGACATCTTGTACCAATGCGATCACAGGCCTTAAAAAAGAAAAACGGGTCCAAACTACAAATACCAGCAGCTCTCAGCACAGTCGAGAGAGGACCCAGGACACACCTCTCAATTTTATTCCAGCAAGTATTTCTAAAGATTTTTATTTTTCATGTATAGCTATAAAAGCCCATGGGAAACAAAGCATTTTGAAACATTATCTCTGGACTTGCCTGCCTTTTTTTGGCTGCTTTTTTTTTTTTTTTTAATTTGGTGGGTGGCCCTTTCTACCTCATAGCAGAGTGACAGTGAAAGAAGGACCCAAACCTTTAATCTTGTTTTGCAGTGGATTTAGCAGAAAGCAGCTGCAGCAGCCTGGAAAACACCATGGAAAAAATCCTGAAAACAGAATTGAAAACTTCTGTTCTGAAGGCATTTGGAAGCTCCGGAGGAGGATACATTAGCCAAAGCCAAGGTTATGAAACAGACAATGGACGTGTATTTGTTAAAATCAACCACAAACCTCAGGTTAATGCTAGCAGATATTTAATACTAATATTGTTGCATGTAGAGAGTTTGTTATTTTAAAAGCACCTGATTGTTCTGCATTTTCAGACTGACTTTTAATTATTCTAGTTCTCCTTTCAGTTTTCTTTTAAAAGCTGTAGTCTATTTTATATCAACTATTAATGCAGAAGGTTTGGTTAGTGGAAAATGAGGTGTAATGCAACGTGATAACCCTCAGCAACAGGAATTGGCATTGCAATATGTAAAAAAACAAGGTGAAGTACAGAGCTGTTATTGCAGTACTTAAAGTGTGGAAAAGGCTAAAGCTGAATTTGCATTCATTGCATTATTTTTCATGTTTCAGTTGGGAGGACAGAATAGTGGGAGGGAGGAAACAGGGTGCCAGTGCTAAAACTCATGTAGCTAAAGCTACAGAGGTTTCAAACTTCCTCATTGCTTTTTGTATTTCTAGCAGTAAGATTCTTGCAATTTTTCAGGCCAAGCTCTTGACTTTTCTGTTACTAAATGAATATGGTACTCAGTGGCTTTTTGTAACACTACAGTGCATCAGAAATTTGCTTTAACAATATCAAAAACATCCTAGAACTGCTATGAAGAACAGTATCTTTACTTGAGAAGTGTAGAGTACAGGCTTAATATGTGTACTGTTGTCTCCATATGGTGGCCATTGACGTGCATGGAAAGGTGAATCAGTTTAAGGATTCAATCTTTTACTTCATTTAGTAGTGGTCATCTGTGGTTTTGAAGGAGGAGTTCTTGGGTATCATCCTCAGAGATACAGTTACATCCAAGTAGTTAAGTATCTTCATAAGCAGCTGGAAATCACAGTGAAATGTGACATTTCTGAGTACCCTGGAATGAATTTGGGAAAAAAGGAAGTTAGAATTAAGGTTCTCAAGTCTCTCTGTGTGGACTGAAACCTTGCTGCAGCTACATTTTTTTTATTATTTTTTTTTAATCAAGATGAATTAGCTCCTTGTAACTTTTGTAAAGAAGGCTATTTCTTCCAAAGTACTTGAAGACATCCATAGTTTAGCCCAAGGATATTCTTATTCCTTGACAGGCTAGAAAAATGTTTGAAGGGGAAATGGCAAGTTTGGAAGCTATTCAGAAGACCAATATTGTGAGAGTACCTCAGCCTATTAAAGTAATTGACCTACCTGGAGGAGGAGCAATGTTTGTCATGGAGTACCTAAAGATGAAACACCTCAACAAGTATGTCTGTACATCTCTTTTTCTTTTTACTGTGTTTTGGGGCATATTTTCTTATATCTTGGAGTCAGTCAGAAAACTTAATGAGAAGAATCTCTCTTTTCTCTCAGAGCAAGAGCTTATATTTGTCAAGATCTGTGTTTGTCTGTGTACATATTAAAATATATATATACACATATCTATGTGTATGTGTGTGTATACACTCCTTCCCCATATTTGCTTTTCCTGAACTTCTACCTGCAATAGAAACAGCATGCTGTCACAAGCCTGGAGATTTGTATGCTGGTCCACATGTGCTGAGATGCAACTAAAGTGAATGTGATAATGGCTGAGTTTAGCCCATCTTTCCCTCATGAGATTTTTCATTTGAGTTTCTTTTCTCAGCCTATCAATTTTGTTTAAACTTATAGGATTCTTATGTCTTTGAAACCTCTGCTTCTCTAAATATAATCTTTAAGGGCGATTAAAGCCAGTCAACAAGGTCAAAGGCACTAGGGTGAGAAAGAACTAAATGGATAGATAACATGAAGTTCTGTTTCATCCATCAACCAACCTGAATGTGGAATTTGGGAGTCATAGGCTCCTGAACATAGGCTTTCAGGAGTTAACTGCTTTGTTCCAGGTCTCTGCGGGAACACAGTAATGCCTATGGCTCTTCTGGCAGTTGTTTGTCCAACCTATCTATTTATGTTGGGAGAATAATGGCAATTCCACTGCCCCCCCAAACAGTCCATTCCAATCCATCCCACTGTTCCTAGGAAAGATTTTTCTAATGTCTAACCTCAGTCCCCAGGTTGCAATTCTAAGCCCATTATTTTCTACCTATTCTGGGCATGGAGAAGAAATTAGTTTCCATCCTTGCAGCTCCTGTTCAGATATCAGTGCCATATGTTAACTGTTTTTCAGTTGTCTGTCTTCTGCATTATGCAGCCTCAACTGAATCCTTGTCTATGGTTTCTTTTTAGACTTCCCATTCCTATTGCTGTTCAGCTGATCTCAAAGTATGAGGCCCAAAAGTAGATTCCATGTTCTATTCTCTGCTTATTAATGTGGAGGTGATAAGGAGGATTACTTCATCCTCCTGCATTCTATGCGCCTGTTTATACAACCTTGTGTTCTGTTTACCTATCTTGCAAAAGCATTGACTTATGTTCATTTTATTATCTGTTACAACCCATTTCTTCAGAGTTGTTGCCTAGTCATTTGCTCCCTGTCATGTACTTGTGAAGTTGATTAAGGTTCTAAATTTGCCCAAAATATACTTGGTCATATTTAATTGAGATTTTTTTTTTTTTCCTGTAATATTTAATTCGCTCATCTTGTTTCAGTTTCCTTTTGTGTTTTGATCCTACAGGTATTCTAAAAAGCTTGGAGAGCAGATAGCAGATCTTCACCTTTATAACCAGAAACTTGGAGAGAAATTGAGAAAGGAGGGAAACACAATTGGTAGAGTATTGATATCATGTACTTAACCAAAAATGAAATAATTCATTTGGCTGTGGTACAGTGTTGCATTATAATTTTAATGATAATTGAAGTCAATACTGGGACACTGCTTCATGAGATATGTCTCTTCTGTCCCTATGTCACACTTCTCAAATGTACATTATATATGCAGGAGCTATAATTACTATTATAATTTTTAAACATAGAATTTTTATCTTGGCAAAACTAAATTAATTTATTCTTAATTCTTTACTTCATTGTATAAAATTATGCAGATACTGAAATTCAGTAAGAAATAGTGCTAATATTTGATAGAGCTTTCAACATTTCATAAGTCAAACTGAAAATTTGGACTAGTCTTTTTCAGTGTCAGTTAAACATTTCAGTCTCAGGTACCATCAATCTCTTAATGTTCTTGATCTTACAGACATCCTCTTTTTTTGTTTATTGTTGGTTTAGACAATTAACTTATTATAGAATATGGTCCCAGTTAGTAAACACATAATTAAGTTCCCCTTTAAAGATGCTGGGGATTACATTTTTGAACTCAAACATGTAGCAAAATATACAATTGCTGCTCCTTGAAGACAACTGTAATTCATCAGTGTAAGGAAGTTTCTGTTGACTTCAATAAAGACGGCTTCCATCGTTCTTTGGCAAGTGGATTAAGGCATAAATAAAAAAAAAAAAAAGGAAGCTATACAAAGAGTTATTCTTTTAGAGTTGTTAGTATTAAAATCTGAACCACCAGTCTGTATCTGTGTCTTTCCCCTGACTTCAGGGATGGACCGGGTTTGACTCTTAGTAGTGGATATATTATAATCTGTTATTTTGAGAGTGAAGGCCACATTACTGGCAGGTCACAAGTAATCTATGATTCAAAAATAAGCTGTGTTTAATGACAACATGTTCGAGTGTTGGAACAGTAGATTACGGATCTGGTATCTGGACTCTGTTCCTGAATGTAATTCATTTACCCAAAGAAAAGTCACTAACTGTGACTAATTGTGCCTCCATTTCCATTCAGTATCTTCAAGTTTTAAGAGTTCTTTCCATCTTTAGAGAGGGATGTGACCATGAAATAGGTGTAACTTACTGCTTAAAATTATTTTGTATGCCTGTTTGCTGAAATTTAGTTCTGTGTTTGCAAACCTTACTATGTAAAGATCTCAAGACCCCCAATATTTATTTTGTTTCTTAGGTAAAGGAGCAGGTCACTCCGAGTCTCAGTATGTGGATAAATTTGGATTCCATACAGCCACTTGCTGTGGTTATATACCACAGGTATGTTCCATGCCTGTGAAAGCTAACACGTATTCATATAGTCCTATAAACTCCTTATACAAAAGCTTGTTTCATTTGTCTTCAGCTTTATGATCACAGTTTTGCTTTCACTGTTTCATTCTGACCTGACAGCGAAGGGAGTATGATGGCTGTTCGATGTGTGTCGCTTGCTGCAATGCATGCTGCAAGCAGACACAGTGGATCCAATAGGAATTTGAAATTGTGTGGTGGTTCTTTAGTTTGGTGATACATAATAAAGTAAGTATCACTTCACATACCATGTCTTGGTTTTGTTTTTTGTAAATCCCTACTATATGGATCTCAAATGGCAAAATCCACTGCCTTTAGAGAGCCTCAACGCATAAGACATTGGAAGGGGCTCTCAGAGACAAATTAGTAATTTGCTGGCTCTGTACGTGGTAGAATTCCATTCTACTATTTAACTGAATTAACTTTCAATACCTCAAACTCTTTGCTAAGTACAACTTTTCACCAAATTAGAAATGCATTACCCAATAAAAATGAATGGACACTTTTGCATTTCTAGAAAGATTTTGGAATATAATATGGAACAATTGAAATGATCTCACCAGAAACTCTCCCTCTAAAATACATTAAGAAAATCTGAATGAATGAAAATTAGCCAGAACCTCAACTTATATCTCATGTTAAAGACAGCCCCACCTAAGCATGGAAAAGAGCATCACTCCCAAAAGAACAATCAACGAAACGTCTAATAACATTGTGAGTAGGTCATACTAATGTTGTCTAGGCCATTGTGTCAGCATCGAACATTTTAACTTGATATCTATGTATTATTAATACTGACTATGTACATGTTAAAATTGTTTATTACAAACCTCTCTATTATATTTTCTAGGTGAATGAATGGCAGAGTGATTGGCCTTCCTTCTTTATTCGTCACCGACTCCAAGCTCAGTTGGATTTGATTGAAAAAGATTATGGAGACAGAGAAGCCAGAGAACTTTGGTCACAGCTAAAAGTATGAACCATGTCTTAAATCTGTTTTTTAGAATGTTAGGAAATATGTATTAGTGGAATTTTAAAGGTGTTTTCTAAGAGACTTACATAGCTTTTAATGAACAGCAGTAACTGGACTAACTTCACAGCTGGTCCAACAACATTGGACTGAAAAGCTGAAAAGAATTCATGTTGCTCTTTCAGTTTTTTAATAGATAGTGAAAATTAACCTGACATTTATTTCTTAGAATACAGCTAATAATAAGATGATAAATCCTATCTAAGAACTTGGGGTTACAAAGTAGGTAAGATTCTGCTGCCCAGGCAGATTTTTTTTTTTTTTCTTTTTTAATTGGTCCAGGCTTACAGCTGAGGCTGTGGTTCAGTTCATGCTCCATGCAGCACTTAGGAAACAGCCAGGAATGTATTCCTCTGCAAGCTCTACATCACAAACTTGTTCCTGAATTCTGGCTAATTGGTACAGATATTTACTCCTGCCCTTTTTGCCACTGAAACCTTTTAAATTAAATGAAATTTGTTTTGTATTTCTTGTGACAGCAAATACAATTCAGATCTAGAAACAATCCATTAATACTAGATGTTGATACTAGACTGTGAATTAAATGATTTGCTAATCTCTGTCAGGAACAGTCAAGAACGTTTATTACTGGCTTACAGTTTAGGTTTGTGCTTGTAGCCATCAACTTCAAAAGCACTCCTTGAGGACTGAAAACAGGCGGTATTTGACCAACTTAGTCTCTTATATAGTACAGTACTTTATTTAATATTTTCTTCAAAACTCTAATTGTTATGTGTTTGTTCATGCTTTTTCAGCTAAAGATTCCTGAAATGTTCTGTGACGTAGAAGTTGTTCCTGCTCTCCTGCATGGGGACCTGTGGGCTGGAAATGTGGCTGAGGACGACTCTGGGCCAATTATCTTTGACCCTGCTTCCTTCTATGGCCATTCAGAATTTGAACTGGCCATTGCTGGAATGTTTGGTGGGTTTAGCAGCTGTTTTTTCTCTGCCTATCACAGTAAAATACCCAAGGCTCCAGGATTTGAGAAGCGAAACAAATTGTATCAGCTCTTTAATTACATAAACCACTGGAACCATTTTGGGACAGGGTACAGGGGATCTACCCTAAATGTAATGAGAAAACTTCTAAAGTAACCAGATAGGTTTGAGAAATTCTGGCATAGTCCCTTAGTAATGAACAGCCCCTGCTTGTCAGAAGTAACACAAACTAGGAATTAAAGTTGATAATAAAACATCTGACATGTAAAAGGCTTCGTACACTTTTGAGCCTCACTAAATGTTAAGAGTGATTGTGTAATTTTTAACTTACACACTAGTGTTCTAGCACAGATCATACCCTGCTGAAGGAAAAGACTGCATAGTTTGTGAAGAGTCCAGTAGGTTGGAAAAGTAGCATGACAGTCAGCCTAACCTTACTCTCCGTGGAGAGTGTCACTTCATAGCTGCCTCGTTTCTACAGTTGTTTGCATCTTGCCACTTCTGCTGCTGCTCTGTCAGCAGTTCATTATAGAGAGCTACTGTTGTGGGATTGTGGTGCTGGAAGTAATAACTAGTTCCTTAGTTGTCCCCTCTTTTGTTCTGTTCTAGTTTTCTCTCTCTGTTTCCGTCCCTTCTCCCGTTTATATTTATGTCATCTTTCCTTTCCCATGTTAAGTTTCCTGATCCAAAACTTAAATCAGATTCTATGAATCAGAAAATGAAAACATTCTCTTTTTCATTTAAAGAGTAGACAAGGCCCTTTGGACTGCACTTGGCAAGCATATATAATTAATAACATTTCTAATACTTATTTTAATTTAATATACTTACATGCTTTTGTTTTTTTCTTGCTATGAGAAATTAAATTACGGTGGTATTTTGTAAAAGGGGTGTCTCTCTAGTTCCTTGGTAATTAACTGTATGGTTAGAAAGTGGGTTGTTACCACACAAGTTTGCTAATATATCATAGTTTTAGTATGATATTTTAGTGTATTATACTATGATAGTAACATATTTAAATAACTTTGTAAAAAAGATAGCAAAAAGTGGGAGAGAGACTTAGTGTTTTGATGAAAAGAAAGCATCTATTGCTGCTGTGTTGGTTGGTGCTTGATGTATTTTCAATTTTATGAAATAATGTACACTAGGCAAAGCTAGTCTGCTCTGCCACTGCTGGATTATTGAAGGAACAGTGTCAAATTAGATGGCTTTATCATGTTTTTTAATATTCCTGACTGCTTTATTTTTACATAAAATATAGGCAATGAGAATTTGGGGAGAAAACTGTGCAAGAAAGGTATTGGCATACAATGAGAGCTAGAGTACAGTAACAAATCCATGGAAAAAAGTGGTAAAGAAAATAGATGTAAGTGCAGTCCAACAAATGCTTATGTGAATCAAAAAATGTGAATAAGAATGACTGAACTTATGTATTTAGGCTTCAGATGGTTGTCATGACTAATACCTAAAATGTTATATTCAAAAATGCTCAAATATGTTTAGACTTTTTTTCAGCTTTAAATGGCTGTGCTATAAAGACTTCATAAACTTTAAAGTCAGATGTTGTAATTTATACAGTTTAAAAGAAAAAGCATTTAATTCTCTGTTACCATAATGCAAATAGTTAAAAATGTTTACTTCCTTTGAATTTGGGCTACATTTAGGGGAAGTTGTAGTGGTGTCGTCGTAACACTTAATATAATTGTAACGGGGAAAAGTGGAATACTAGAGTTAGGATACTAGTTGAAATCGTAGCTGATAGCTGGAAGATACAGGTCTGAGAAAACAGCAAAGTGCATGTGTACTAGTATTTATTAATGTTAACAAAAGTACATGTATTATATTGTTTCTCCTTCTCAAATAAAACACTTGCCTTCAGAAACTAGGCATTTGGTGTACCTGCATTTTGTGACTGTGGTTTTACTTTAACGAATTTGAGCCTGAAGATAAGGTATTTGGGTATGGATGGAGTTGCTGGATACGGGGAAAGAGAAGTTACCTGTCCTATCATCCTGACCAGACTTAAGCGTCTCCCTGAATTTCTTTTATAATCAAGGGAGTGAAACAAGCACCTCTGCAGGGGACTCATCTCACCCTGAGCACCCGTTTTAGTTTGTCAGCTGGTCTGATCCTTCGAGTTTATTTTCTATAGAGTAAAAAGATAACCTGAGGTGACTTCAGTAAATGTCTGCTTTAGACCCCGACTTAGGTTTTCTAGTGTTGGCAGTGAGTCAAGAGAGACGTGGAAAAGCAGTGCTGGTATCTGGTGAAATACTCAGGAGTGCGGGGGAGAGCGCGTGGGAAAGGAAGCGTGGATGGCAACCTGGTACGTCTCGGGCTGGGATACGGATCTTCCCAAGAAAGCTACCGGGAAAGGATCCGGCTTTAGATTAAGGAGAGGTTAGTAAGTTAGTTACTTAACTAGGTTAGTAGTTAGTAACTACTAAGGTTAGAGGTTAGTAACTGCTGCAAGGGGGCAGACATCGGTTTAAGCCTGCCCACTTGCTTCCCTTTCACTTTTTTTCTGTAGCTGTAGCTTTCGGTTATCGGACTTCGTTTCCAGAATTTTATGAGATTTAGATAAAGTCATTGTGTTAACCATGTAATTAAATGTTTTGGCGGGGTTAGGGCGAGAGGCGGAGGAGGCCACGGATAACGGCGCCATCCCCTTGCCTTCCGCACGCGTGTTGCGCCCTGCGCGGAGCGACTTGAGGGGCGACTTCAGGACAGCCCGTCGCGGCGGGAGGGGGTCGCGCTCGGCGGCCTAGCGGGCGGAGCGGGGCAGAGCCTGCGCCGCGGCCGAGCTGAGGAGGGGCGCTCCCCGCCCCACGGAAGTGTTCTGCCCAGGCGTTCGGGGAGGCGCTGACGGCCGGCCTCGGGCATGGCCTTGGGCGAGATGGATGGAGCGGGGTCGGAGCCAGAGGAAGGCAAGAATCAGGAGCCAGGCGTCGGCACCACGAGAAGCATCCTGGAGAGTTTCACAGAGAGTCAGGAAGTCGGGGGGCTCATCGGTAACCTGAAGGGGGTCTTTGGGGATCTGGTGACTCGAGAAATGACCACGGAAAAATTCATAGGTAAGCACATCGTCCACAGGGAGCCGAAATTTGCTGAATATTGCTGAAAGGAATTTATTACCAAAAAAGGACTAAAATGTTAATTTGGGATTAGTGGTAATGCTGGGGCTTTATCAACAGGTAGTGTAGATTTATTTTTTTGCTAATTTTGTTTTCCAGATATATGTTCTGTTATTACACGGTATTCAACTACTGTAAATAAAAGCCCAGATCTTGGATTTAAGAAAGCTGAATTCTGACCCATGATTAGCTGCCACTTTCCTATTCCAGTGCAGGCAAGAATTTAGTTAAAGTTTGTATGTCTGTCAAAGCCATTTTTTTACCTAATTACTTGTTAAAAATGCATACATTTTGAGCTTTAAAGTGGTAATTTCATATTTTTGCTTTTATATTTAATAGGAAATATGAAGGGCAGCTGACTGCTTACAGATCATGTAATTGTTTCTGAGTGGAGGCAACTTGCATCTGACTTGGTAGCTGAGCTTTTGTGCCATATAGTGAAAGCTTCTAGACCTCAGCTGAATATAGTAGTGGTATAATTATGTGCATGTAGCAGTGTCTTAAGTAATTAGCCTGTTATAATGCACATCTGTGTATTGGATCCAATGTTCTGACCAGATGATTTGCAGAAGTTAATTGAAAGTTTCATGTATTTTCAAATCAAGTGGACTAGCATTTTGCAAGTACTTTGGCAAAAATGGTGAAACTGCAAAACCTTACAGTAAAAATATTTATCCGGTGTCTTTGTTTTTGACAAAAAGAAACTAGATAGGCAAGCAATAAACCAGGAAACCCAAAATTTGGAAATCTGACCTTGCAGAAGTTACTCAGTAGAATTAAACTTGACTGACTTAACTGACTGTTCTCTCTGAGGAGGTTAATGATGAACATCTTCAAAAAGAAGTAGCAAGAGCACTCATATTTGTGTTGATTGTTTGGTATCACAGGGGAAGTGGCAGAATTTGATGGGATGGAAAAGCAGTTACTGAAAAAATCTCAGCGTCTGAAAGGCCATCGTCTCCTCCAACTGATCATCTTGCTATGTCTCTCTGTCTTTCATAACATATATACTGTCTTTGTGTATTTAAATGGTATTTATGAACTTTCTGCATGCTTCTTCACTCTATCGCATAAGTTCTTATGGCAAAACTGCTTTCCTACCCATTGAAACCCGTGACTTCTGCACTTATCGGGAGCAGATCCTTTGAAGGTAGGGGGATATTGCTGTATGATACGTATCAGAAGAGCATATCATTGCCTAGTAAATACAGTGTTAATATACTTAAAACTGGTAGGCACTGTACATCTTGTTTGATATTTGGTTATAATATTTAGTGTCATAAAGTATCATTTGATCCTTCTTGGGCAAAATGTCCCAAACATGCTAAATGTGTGGGATATAACGTTGAAACTTAGGCAATACCTTTAAGCTGTATGCATATAATGCAGTAATGATCAGTTACAGAGGATTTTAATGCAGATCTCCAAAGCATTCACCAAAACATGTGATGCTCATTTTTTTGGTGAACCGTTAGAAACAGAAGTTTGGAAGATCTTCAACTGTAGTTTTATAGGAAAATTTAGGAAGAACTTTTTTTGAAATAATAACATTACAAGAACTTTTTCTCCAGTTCATTCTCTTCAGCATTTAGATTTGGGGTTTGACTTTAGATTGCCAGACCATGATCTGGGAAAACAATTTGGCAAGATAAGGAATTTGCTGTTAAATTTCGCTTCTGCTTCAGAGCTATTGCTTCGAGTGTTGATGGAATTTCTTGTATTCACTACTTCTGTTATTTGTACGCAACTTGAGATATCATTAATTACAAAGGGAAGTTAGCGATGATTAGGAGCTTAGGCTTCCCTCATGATAGAGACAGCACTACGATATCTCAAGTTGCTGCAAGGATACTGTTGGACTGGCTGGTGTCTTGAAAGTGGTTGTGCAGTGTCATCCACTGGTCAACTACAGCACTGCTGAAGTTGAGTTATGTCTTAAATCTAAGTGTTGATGTGACAAGTGGAGAAAGGGGATAGAGCGCAAAATTTTTTGAGAGAAACAGACGCAGGAAAAGGAGATGTTAAGAAAATATTTTAGTTTTCTAATTAAAAAGCTATTTTCTGACCATATATCTAAATTGACCCAGGCAATCTCCAGTGCAGTACTGGATCACTTGATGATCTCTTCTGAAATCCAGCTTTCATTTCTGTAGCTGCTTTTCATTGATTCTAGGTTTAAATTGGAATGCTTTTGTTTCTAAAAACTGTGGCAAGTTGTTCTTAGTTTTTTTCAGTATTCAATTTCAATTTATCTTTCCTCAAGTCAGTTCCCAAAAGGAAGATAACATATTACTGGCAGCAAGATAAAATAAGTAATGTGAAAAGTTTAGAGGTGCATAAATAATAGCAGCTACAGTTTGTATTTGTCCAGATTAAAATGTGTCAAGGATTCTTTGTTCTTTGCTGAACAATTTCCTGTGTTCAAAATAAAAAACTATCTTTGAGAATTGTGAAGAGCACCTTTACTTGTAAAGTAGTACTATATTGGTTTTTCTTCTGCTATAGCAAGGTAGCTCAAAACAAAGAGATAAGAATTTTGCAATGCCAATACCCTGTTTCAGTGCAGATCCTCAGTGGTGGAGCTAAATCTTTAAATATGTTCCAGGCATGGGAAGGAAGAAAGCCTTGTGGTGAAACCCAGTGTGTCCAGGGAGAGTTTCCCCATAGCTGTATTAGCCTCAGGGCTGGAAAAGTGTCATGCTACTACACTTCTTGATGTTGAGATATCTTTGTGTGCGTGTGTGTTTTTAAAGATGATCAGTAATTTGACATGCCAACAAATAGAACGGTGTGTAAAAACAAGTGGGATTCTGTATGTTAATGAACAAGATGTGAACAGCAAGGCAGAAAGGTGTAAAGCAGCATTCTGGCTGCTGTGTGAGTAAGAGTGCAGTGTAAAGATGGTACACCTGGAGCGGCTACAGTCTATAGCGGTTTAATGTTCTCTGTTTGCAGAGTTCCATCAGAAATGGTGTGCTGGTAAGTTGCACTTAGGAAAGGAGAGCCACAAATTGCTCTGCAGTGAAAGGTGGCACCAAACGGCGTGATTGCTTGTGTCGTCTAGCTGTGGGATTTGTCCACAGTAATTTGACAGACTCCTGGAAGGGAGTTCATGATTCGGTCTAGGTAAATGATTGCACTAAGGAAGTGGACAGACTATATTTTTATAGTTACTTCTCTGTAGTTTTCTTACTTTTTGACCTTGCTTAGAGATGGTGGCAGCACTTAGCTCACAGGTACTGAAATCTTAAGCTAAAGCTGTCTAGAATCGGGGGTGTATCTCACAATTAATGCCTGTAAGAGCCTTTAATTTGAATAACTTATTGCAGATATCTTTTCAGGTATAATGGACAAGTACCAGGAGCAACCTCACTTGTTGGATCGCCACTTAGGTAGGAATGTCATCTTTAAATACTTTTTTGTGTATATACTTGAAAATCTGTTAAACTAGACAGTCCATATTTACATTACAAGATTGCTGTTGTTGATACTACATATACTATATGACTAATACCTCCCTCTTTTTTTATTAGAAGTATGAGAAACTGTAAGCTAACTGCACGTAGTCTCACTTTTTTCCTTCCATTTCATTAGAGTGGATGATGAATTCATTGTTGGATATAGTACGGGACAACGGATCTCCTCCCGCGCTAGTTCATCTGGCTTTTAAATTTCTTTATATCATTACAAAGGTAAACCCCCCCAAATTTAACATTCTATAAGTGAAATGTTTACGTTTCCAATATTTTCTTTGTTGTTTAACTTCAAAAATAACATTTCAAAAATAGTAAAATAAATAAATAATTGTCTAAGTAATGCAATGGAATGTTTTAAACTGTACTGTGAAAGATTAGTTCTCTCTTTCTATCATTTTCATGATAGCTTATGTTATTTAATGATCCAGACTAGTAAAAATCAAAGTCTGAATGCAAAAAAAAATTGCAGCTATTGAGATATTAAGTGATAAAACAAGAGCCATAATGTTAAAAAGAAGAGTAAAGTATGATGAAGAATGAGATAGATTGTGGAATTTCCATCTGAGCATAAGAAAACATTTTTTGACTGTGAGGGTTGAACACTGGAATAGATTGCTCAGAGAGGTTATGAAGTCTCCATCCCTGGAGATACCGAATACCCTACTGGACATGGGCCTGGGCAGCCTGTGGTAGGTGACTGTGCTTTAGCAGGAGAGTTGGGCTGGACAATCTCCAGGGGTCCCTTGTTTTAAAGTTAAAGAATTATCATTCCATTAATTCCTTGTAAGTTTGTAAAAAAAGCAAAAATTACAAGGTATTTAAGACCTTAATTCATATCCTTACAAGACCTTAATTTATATCCTTACTGTTGTTACTACATGAGGATCATATACGGGAAGCCCCTCAAAGGGTCTTTCATTTTCTTCAGTACTTCACGATGCCAGATGGCTTACTAAATTTTGAAACTTTCTGTTACAGGTGAGAGGGTACAAACTTTTCCTCCCACTGTTTCCTCATGAAGTAGGTGATCTACAGCCTGTTTTGGATATGCTTGTAAACCAGAATCCAAAAGACTCTGAGGTGAGAACTTGCTGTACTTTTTGTTTAACTTTTACGTGTCATACAGAAAAAGCTGGTGAACGATGTCAGAAGAAAATCTGGAAAAAAGTGTATAAAGCAGTGATACACCCTGCTAGGTGTTAACTGAACATCTGGATTTAATATGAAAGTCATCTTGTCAGAAGCTAAATGTCTTATTGAAGGAGAGATCTTGTGGTTTTTCTTTCATGGGATATGTTCTAAGGATTCAGAAGCGATGGCGGTTGAAGTGCAAGTAAAATCCTCAACCACTCTTATAAAGGAACAAATTAATTGAAACAGCAGTAATGAGAAAGGCAGTAAAAGATACTGAACTTCTAAAGCGAGTAACTGAAAAATCCTCTTCCTGCTATGTGTATCATTACCTGTCATGTTAATTTAGGCTGAAGTCATAGAAGTAAGATCACAGGAAATGGAGTATTTTAGGGTTTATGTATTTATTCCTATTTCTTAACATAAACAGTCTAGTTTTTAAACCTTTGAGTTTTGTCAAAGTTGGTATGAGAACTTCTATTTTAATGAGGAAATGAAGATAATTTTCCTTGTTTAATGTCATAAAATGTTTTATTCTTCCCCATCCCCCCAATATCTATATTCAGATCTGTGAGGGTTGTTTTTTTCCCCTTTCTTTTGAAAGGAAGGAGGTGAAGATTGGAGAAAATTGCACAATTATGGCATGAGGCATGGATCGCTTGGATTTTGCCTTTTGATAATATATTCCTGAGGGTGGAAAAATAATGCAGAGTTTCTTTCTTTTTTTTTTTTTCTATTTTTGCAATTTTTCTATGTTTGCAATTTGAAAAACAGTGTGACACCACATCATTATTAAGAAATTAGGAAGAAGAACCTATTTCTCTCGTATTTGTGACTGGAGGCACACATGGGCTGAGGGAAGGAGAAAACAGGAAAATGGCAATATGCAGTTTTCCTTTGGGAAGGAAATAACTTTAATGGATTTCAGATTCAGAGGGGAGGGTCCATTAATTTTGTTACGTTTTTTTCTGTTTGGAGTATCTTGCAGTTCTGTCTTCAGTGTTTCAGAGCATTCAGGTTCGGAGTTTTTTTTCTTCATCATCTTCCTTTGAAAGTTCCTTGGAGCTAGTGGATAGTTTGTGCTCCAGGCACTGTGTGGGAATATGTTGCAGAAAATGGAGTGCATATTTTGTTTTACCATTCTTTTGCAGACTTGGGAAACTCGTTATATGCTTTTATTATGGCTCTCCATGATATGCTTGATTCCTTTTGATCTGGCCCGTTTTGATGGAAATACTGTTTCTGAGGAAGGGCATGCTCGGATGCCAACCATGGATCGCATACTTAAAATAGCAAAAGTAAGTATAATACATCTTGTAATACTTTAAACCTGTGATATTTTTCTTATGCTTAACCTTTCAGTATATAATAAATTACTGTCTTTTCAGGATATTATTTAAGCCCATATTTTCTGTCTAATCTATAAAGAATTTCATCATAGTTTTGTAATCTTCAGTGTGTTCTTTGCTGCTTTAGTGTCAGATGAGACTGTTACTTGTTTTTGCTGAAGTAATAAACAGTATTATTTTATGACTATCTGATATGAACACATGCCTTTCCTTATGTTAACAGCTTTTAGTGTTTCAAAATACTAGCTAGCTTTTTCTGAAAGCCAAGTTTGATGATTTATATAGGTAATTAGCGGTCAGTCAAGATGAGTAACATTGGAAGCTATGACCCCATGAAGAATTTTCAACAAAAAATAGAGTTTCACTAGGCATAAACCGAAGTGGCTCTCTCTTCATCCCTTGAAGATAAAAATAAACAACAACCCCTTCCCCACAAATACCTAAACAGCTTATACTTTTGAGACTTGCAGCTCGGTGGCTTATCACTTGTAGGCATGTAGTAGCACAAATATGACTGTAAGTTAAGGTTTCAGTAAAGGTAAACTTGCTTTGAAGGACACTAGAAGGGAGACTTTGTTGTCAGAGATAGGGTTTGTTAAATGGGAAATTTGATTTTTTTCATGATCTTGAGCTCGGTTTGTAATCGTAATAATTACGTAATATATGTAATCATAATAACATCTATATTCATGTACAAAGTTGTTATGTAGCTGTTATTAAATCTACATGTATGCATTCTTTTACAGTTAGTTTTCTTTTACCTTTAGTGTTACTTGGTCGTCAGTGATAAGGCTCGAGATGCAGCTGCCGTACTGGTTTCAAAGTAAGTGTCTTTTGTGCTTCTTGGCAGAAAGGAAAAAAGCTAGCTCCCATTTCTCCTGCCATTTTTTAGTCTGACATGCTGCTAATGACATTGTTGGGAGGACTGGAAGTTGCCAGCTGTGTGTGGGATGTTAAACTCGCTTGAATCAGATCCAATAGTGTGTTTATTATTGGAAACGCTGTGCTTTCTTCTGCTTACTAGAGGAACAGGTATCTATCACAAGCGATACTGCTAACAGGATACTGTTCCACCTGCTTTCTAGGGACTGGTTTGTGCTACAGGGTTTTGTGCTACTGGTTTGTGCTACAGGGAAAGATACCGTTACTCTATGTTGCTGCTGATTTTTGCAGTGTGTTGCATGGTAAATGGAGAATTGGTATTACTGGTTTGATGTTTCCTAGAAGTACTTAAGTTATGTAAAAGGAAATAGTAATGCTAGAATTTTTTTTTTCTTAATTCCCGCTTGTCAATTTATACATTCTCTCATCTAGAAAACAGTACTTATGTTTCTTAGGTGTGTTGTTGTCAAATAATTCATCAGATGAAACAGCTGTAGGACAATGGAACTTTCTAAATCCCAGTATTTTACATGGTTGGTGTTCAGACATGGAAACATTTGTGACAGAGGTGCAGTTGCTCTGACTTTTTTTGCATCACTTCAGTAACACTGATTCTAAGGTTGTTTATAAATTTGAAATAATGAACTTCTGTATCTCTTCTTTCCTTTCACAGTGCATTAGTGGAGATTGGTTTCATTTGTGATGCATAATAAATTACAAAGACCATAAACTGTGCTAGTACACACGTATCTTTTTTTTCCAGTATTTATCACAATACATATTTCAATATATTCTAGTGGAAGAGGGCTTTAGTCAGCTCAGTTTGTCGTTTGGTTTTTCTTTTCTTATTTCTTTCTTTTTAAAGCAAGCAAACTCCCAGAACCTTTACACTACCATATACTCTATCTACGCTAGGGGGCTCTGCCAGCGTAGTTTTGCCAGTGTAGCAATAGGAGCAGAGCCTCTGTAGGGTGAACAAGACGAAATGATGATGTGGGTAGCGAGTCTGTACAATAAAATCTGTATTAACATTTTTCTCTGGATTAAGAGGCACAAAATTTGTAGGATTAATTGCATCAAAATAGTTGTTAAATGAAACATTTAGTAGAGCAGATCCCAACTGTCTTTTTGGGAAATAACTGTCCGTGTACTTTAAATTTATTCTGAACTTCAGTTATGGGATTCAATGCTTTAGAAATTTGTATTTACTGAGTATAATGCCACAGTTCTGAATCTGATGACAAAAAAATATTTTTTTAGTACTGACAGTGTCATCTGGAAAATTGATGGAGTTGAGACTAGAGTCGTAGCTGTCTCATGACTAGTCCTGTACTTTTCTGATTTACTTTGAAATATTTCAGAGCAAAATTTAAGTGAATGCATGAATCATTTGAATAGTCTTTAGTAAATAATCTTGTCTGTTACATACTTTTTCCATGTGACAGAATGTAGGTTTGTCTCCTTATCCTAATTAGTTTTTGCAGTCATTTTGGAAGTGATAATTGGAAGTTGCTTTTGTAGGATTTTTGTCTATCTGCATTGGTAATCCATCTTGTCACAAGTTGACAGAAGCAGAGGATTTGAGGTGAAAGAGTGACATAGAGTGAATTATTCTTGAGCATTCATATGTGCCTGAATGTGCTCTTTATCTTTACTTCCTAAAAACCCAGAAGAAAACCCAAATCAACCAACTGTGATAGACTCTTGAAGGTATATCCAATATTTGGAAGCCTTCTCAAGTAAGAATGACAGTTATTTAAAAAGATTCTTTCATCACATTATACAAATTGAATTTGCACTTTATTTGTGCTCCAGAGTATCTGTAAAAATAAATTACTAATGGAAGCATGTATATAGTAATGTGATTGATTACTGCATTACATTCAGCAAAACTTTGTGTTCATGCAGTGCTCAACCCCGGATTTCAGGGGGATTTCATAAGTGCCTTGCATCCTATGGGTACTATGCAGGCATGTTATTAGCAAATGTCTTAAGTTCTCTTTGCCTCCATTTTATTGGCTGAATTAATTTTTATTAAAAGTATATATTCATAACAAATAAGGTGATATAGAAGACGTTAAGCTAGTCCTAGTACCAGCTGCATCAAGGTGTGTAAGACTGTAATAGGAGCAAAATTACTGTTTAGTGTACTTACAATTATTTTGTTTGTTTATGAAAAAAACATTTTCAAAAGAACCTAATGATTAAAACACTTCACCGGGAATTAGAAGACCCTGGTCCAA